>NKZN01001650.1:0-142381 GCA_002374485.1 Metschnikowia santaceciliae | reverse complement strand
GCGGGGGAGTCCATACATATATATATATATATATATATATTCAAATTTGCGGGATTTCTTGAAACAGCAACCAAGCAAACGTACTTCTGAAACACAGCCAAGCAAATGTACATTTGAAACTACAGCCTACGATGAAACATGGTTACAGGAGTCTCCTGATGCACGCACTAGTCGCATGGCGCAATCTGTGAGGGCTAATGATACAGCTGTAAAACACAGTGTCCCTGATACAGAATTGCCGCAAGCAAACATTAAGGACTGTAGAAGATGAAACAGAAGTGAAACAAGAATGCCGGAGTCGGTGAACATCCAATCTTTGGTAAGTAGGGGGCTGCTGAAAAAGCAAGCGAAGGGTAACACCAGGGCCTCTCCGGTTTGCAGCCACGCACCCTTGCCATCTCAACGCACCCTACTGCATTTTCTGTCTGGCCGCCGTTAAGAAATATGCAAATAGACACGCATTGCTCCATGTTAGTTTCAAATATAAAAGTATATAAAGAGGTACCCCTCCCACCCTTGGCTCCCCTAACTCAAATTATTTTGCTCAAGGTCATGCCTAACCTTAATTTCCTCTTTCAAGGGTAATTTTGATTTTAGGCCTCCGTGCCTATACTATAATTGCATATTGGCAAGACACAAAGTGTGGTAATATTTGAGATATCCGAGATTTAAGTTTGAATTGTAAATGTGGGCTTGAACTTTTTGTGCAACAGGGGTTGCAATTGAAATGATGTCACGTGACTCAGTGATTGTTTAAAGGATGATGCCGTTGTTCAAACCATATTCTTGAAAAGGTGACGTTACAATTTTGGACTGGGCATCACGCCATAGAGGTTGCATATGAACACAAATGCATTTGTGAACTGAATTGAATAATCTTGCTCAGCCAGCCGCCATACCTACATGAATGGCAAATTGAATTGATCATTCATGACAAGCTCAAATTTACTTCAAGCCTATTTATACTCACAAGTCAAATTGGCAAAGGGGAGCCCAACACGACCATCTTATCACCCAAAACTTCTAAAGCCAAATTCACATCAAACCAAATTCAGTTTCAACCACTGCCATTTTTAAAGTAATCGGATTGCCGTGATTGCCATGATTGGACTTGAAAGTTGATGAGAGGTACTGGAGCGTGCATATAAGCTCACGCAGACAATTAGTCATAGCCCTGCACCCGCTAGGCCGGACCGCACTAGTTCCCCACATCGCGCCCCCACCCACCCCACGTTTCGCTTAGAAATGCACCAAAGTGATAGATCCCTAAGGGGTGGCTAAAATCCAGCGATTGTTGAATTTTTCAAAGTCCCTGCTCCTTGATATTTTCTCGGGGAATTACTTGAAAGATATTTTTTGCAACAATTGCACCCCGGCCGGCATACAAGGCCCGCTATCGCGCCGGGAGACGCAACAACGCCCATTCAGAACTTAGATCATGATCCACTCAATTCGAAAAAAAAGACTAAGTTGGCTTCAAAGGAACTATTCTTTCGGGTGTTTTTGCCCAATTTCAACACTTGGGGCTTTTTTGTCGCTCTTTGGCAGGTGGTATTGTGATGGATGACTCAAGGCGCAGGACATCTCAGCAGAGAAAGTAGCCGAGTATTTTTCATGCTGCGAGTAAAGATTCCTGTCTTCACACCAGATTTTTTTTCAGGCTCCAACCCTATTTTACCATAAAAGGCCTTCGGTCCCAGGAATATACTTATCATCTCAGAAAATAGGCAAGCTGGTCTTTTGCTAATAACTCCTATTTAATATTGTGATATATCTACCGGATGATGCTTCGAAGTATTTGGCGGCGGCCTCTTCCAGAGTCCGAATCTGCTGACTCGCTTGAAAAGCCAAATTTGGCCGTGGATATCCCCGACGCGATCTATAATCTCCGTATAGTGTTGATTGCGCTTACTGCCGCGTCTGCAGCCGTGATTATTGGATATGATTCCGGCTTCATTGGTGGAACCGTGTCTTTGGCATCTTTCCAAAAAGAATTTGGTCTCGACAAGATGTCTGCAGGGGCCAAAGCTACCGTGGAAGCAAATGTTGTTTCTGTTTTTCAGGCAGGTGCCTACTTTGGGTGTCTTATGTTTTACCCTGTCGGGGAGATTTTCGGGCGAAAAGTGGGCTTGATCATCCTGGGCTTTTTGTTGACATTAGGAGCAGCGATCTCTCTCATTTCGAACTCCAATAACGGCCTAGCGGCTATTTACGCTGGCCGCGTGTTGACCGGGTTTGGTATAGGAGGATGCTCATCGTTGGCACCAATCTATGTGTCGGAAATCTCACCTGCTGCCATCAGAGGCAAACTCGTGGGATGCTGGGAGCTCTCGTGGCAGGTGGGCGGAATTATTGGATACTGGATTAACTACGGAGTGCTTCAGAATGTGCCTACAGGACGCAAGCAGTGGCTCATTCCGTTTGCTATTCAATTGGTGCCAAGTGGGATTTTCTGGGCGCTCTGCTGCTTCATTCCCGAGTCTCCTCGGTACCTTGTGGCCAAGGGGAAGTTGCAGGAAGCCCGGCGCAACTTGGCATTCATCCGGAATATCGATGAAGACCATCCTTACCTGGTGCATGAGTTGGATAACATCTGCAAGTCGATTGAGGAGAATTTCAACGAGACCGGAAGAGGGTTCTTCGACCCTTTGAAGGCGCTTTTCTTCAGCAGGAAGCTTTTATACCGGCTCTTCTTATCAACATCGTTGTTCATGATGCAAAACGGGTTCGGAATCAATGCCATCACTTACTACTCGCCCACCATCTTCAAGTCGTTGGGCGTTCAGGGCGCCAACGCAGGGCTTCTTTCTACCGGTATCTTTGGGATTTTGAAAGGCGCCGCGTCGTTGTTTTGGATTTTCTTTTTGGTGGATAAGTTGGGTCGTCGTTTCTGCCTCTGCTACCTCTCCATTCCATGCTCGCTTTGTTTATGGTACATTGGAGCATACGTGAAGGTAGCAGACCCCACACGACGTCTCGAAAGCGGCGATGCAGGATCCACCGCCGCAGGTAAAACGGCCCAGGGGCTTCTTTACATTTGGACGGTCTTTTACGGGATGACGTGGAACGGAACGGTGTGGGTGATTTGTGCGGAGATCTTCCCGCAATCGGTGCGGACAGTGGCGCAATCGATCAATGCATCTTCCAATTGGTTCTGGGCCTTCATGATTGGTCACTTCACAGGCCAGGCGCTTGCGGGGATTGGCTACGGCTACTATTTTCTCTTTGCGTCGTGCTCGCTTGTATTTCCCATTGTGGTGTGGTTTGTTTACCCAGAAACAAAGGGAGTTCCTTTGGACGGAATCGACAACTTGTTTGAGGTTCGGCCCTGGAGAGCGCACGAGTATGCGTTGAGGAAGTACGAGGCCAAATTCGAGAGGTCGGATACCGGGTTCGAGGAGATTGTGGGCGGGCCAGAGGCTGAGGTTTCCGTCGAAGCATTTGGCGACTCAGACCAAGAAAAGAAATGAAAAAATTAGCCAGGGTGAGAAAAGGAGCCAGGGTTTATGGATAACAATATGGGATGACAATATGGGATGAACGAATGACTATTAAGGGCATGTCCTGTATGGAGAAATGGACCAAATGTCTACTGATTATTACTAATGATTATATAGTGATCAGCAGCCGTGTGCATTATCCAATACATGAACTAAGCAGGAATGAGGAAACATCAGAAGTGGAATAGGATATTTTTGGACTGGGGTGGAATGAACAGCAGACACGTGCACGTGACCGGTGCATATGACAGTGCATGTGAAAAGTGCATAAAGTGCACTCGACAACGGTACAAGATAGAGCATCGGTAAAATGTTGCATTACCAAGGTCCTATTCATTGCGGCTACACCCATTTGATACCAACAAGGTAGATAAATATGATGGTAGCAAGATTGGAAAGAGAAGATAAGTAGCAGACTCACTAATCGGGAATAGCTTTATATGCAGGTATACGATATGTATATACAGTCTTGAAACAATTATGTACAGTTCTTGCGTAGGTATATGCAGGTATATCCGTTTATATCCGCAGGACGCGCTTTTCACAGGCGTCCCGAACAATGTGGGGACGCATTGATAAAAGGCCTCGAAAATCGCAACCATTACATCCTCCTAAAGCACTAGACAACAAAAAATGTGGATTCCCGTGGAGATCCAAGAGAGGCATCTCGATCTCTTCCTCTCCATCTCCGATGGGTTCATCCTGAAAGTCTCCCCCGAAACGCTTCGGCCCTACGTCCCCCACCTCTCAGAAACAGAACTCCAGCAATACTGTCAACAAGTACAGAAACCTTCCGACTTCCCTGCCGTCCGAGAGTTTCTCCGCAATGCCCTCACCAAATCTTCTAGTCAATCTTCCCAACTTTTCTACGTCGTCATGACAATCCTCTCCAACAGAACTCTTGCCTATGCTCTCACCCGCTCGTCCAAATTGGTGCTGGAAATGACGGGTGCGGAAAAACGCCTCCTTTTTCTCCTGTGGCGAGACTCACCACTTGAAGCTAAGAATAAAATCTTTTCTCTTTTTTCCCGCTTGTCACTTTCCGCGTTCACGCTCGGTGCGCCTGACCTTCACTTTAAGGCCATGGATTATCCGCAGCATGAAACGCGTGAGAAGATCTACGAGGGCTTTGAGCCGTCGCAGGTTGTGTTTGAGATGTGGAACCAGCCGAAGAGCAAGGGCCAGATCAAGGACCAGATCAAGGACCAGAGCCAGGAACTGGGTCTGGGCCAAGACCACAACTTAGGTCAGTCTCTGGGTCAGTCTCTGGGCCAGTCTCTGGGCCTGTCTCTGGGCCAGTCTCTGGGCCAGTCTCTGGGCCTGTCTCTGGGCCTGTCTCTGGGCCTGTCTCTGGGCCTGTCTCTGGGCCTGTCCCAGAATCAGTTCCTGGTCCTGGGTCTGGACCTCTTTCTTCCCCTGGTGGATGTCGTCATTATAGGCTCCGGCTCTGGAGCAGGAGTGGTTGCTCACACACTCTCCCGAGAAGGCCACAAAGTATTGGTTCTCGAAAAAGGCAAGTACTTCCGACCCGAAGAGTTGGTGTTTGATGATGCTGAGGGTATGAAGAACTTGTATGAGCTGGGAGGAGTGATTTCCACGGAAAACTCCCAGACCATCTTATTGGCTGGCCTGACGTTCGGAGGAGGTTCCACCATCAACTGGTCTGCGTGCTTAAAGCCTCCTTTTAAGGTACGTCAAGAATGGTATGCGGACCATGGCCTAGACTTTGCGGCTACGGAAGAGTATGACTCTTGCCTTGACTATGTGATGCAGCAGATGGGTGCTTCCACTGACAATATCGTGCACTCCAAGCTGAACCAGGTGCTTCTTGATGGAGCTGCCAAGTTGGGCTATAAACATAAGGAGATTCCGCAGAATACGGGTGGCCATGAAAACCATCTGTGTGGATTTTGTCATTTGGGTTGCAAGTGGGGGATCAAGCAGGGCTCTATGGACTTATGGCTCAAGGATGCCGCGCAATATGGTGCCCAGTTCATGGACCAGGTCTTGGTGGAGCAAATCCTTCGGAATAAACTGAATGTGGCCATAGGCTTACAGTGTGTGGATATCCGAACAGGCAAGCGCTTCACCATCAAGGGCCCCAAGAAGTACGTGTTAAGTGGAGGGTCTCTTAATACGCCTCTACTTTTGCAAAAGAGTGGGTTTAAAAACAAACACATTGGACAGAACCTCAAGCTCCACCCCATTACCACGTTTTTTGCGGTGTGGGACGAACCAAAAACAGACCCATTCAACCACTCCATCATGACAGCAGTTTGTTCAGAGGTCGAAGATTTGGATGGCCGTGCTCATGGCTGCAAGGTGGAGACGTTGGTGCACTCTCCAGCCATAGAGGCAGCTTTTCTTCCCTGGGAGTCGAGTGACCAGATTCGCCAGGACTTGATGAAGTACCAGAGGACATCGGCCTTCATTCTCTTGACTAGAGATACGTCGTCGGGGTCGGTCACCTATGATAAGATCAAGGGCTCGTTGAAGGTGGACTATGTCATCAACAAGTTCGACCGCGAGAGTATGAACAAGGCCATCTTAATTGCCATGGACGTGGCCTACATCGAGGGAGCCGTAGAGCTTATTCATCCGCACTGGAGGGCAGGGCGGTTCTTCAGTCAAAAGCCAAAACACGACAGACACATCTCCGACGCAGACTACCAGAAGTACAGGCGTCATTGTGGCGACGTGCCGTTGACCAGCTATGGAGCAGGGTATGGGTCAGCACACCAGATGAGTTCGTGTCGTATGAGTGGGAAGGGATCGAGCGATGGAGCCTGTGATGTTCGTGGCCGACTTTTTGAGTGTGACAATGTGTATGTTGCAGATGCCAGTGTCATGCCCACTGCCCTGGGTGCAAACCCCATGATCAGTACTATGGCTTTTGCAAGACACATTGCCAAGGGAATCAGCCGAGACTTGACACAGCCCAAGATCTAGCCCAAGATCTAGCCCAAGATCTAGCCCAGGATATAGACAAGAAAAGAGTATGAATATATGAATAATGAATATGATCTTATCAAAATGTATGAACGTGGATAGTATAGTAGGTTAGAGTATTTAGAGTGGAGCACATTTCTAATAGAATCAATTATCATCTGTCTGGGACATCCCAAGATGTCTCCCAAGACCAGACCCACCAATACTTCAATGGACACTGACAACTCTACATCATCCTCGTCTCTTGAAGTAAACACCCCCTGAAGTGTTTACTTGAAGTGTTTACATACCTCGATGAGACTATCAGGACAGTATCCTTCAGTCACTGTCCACTGGACATCACACCATGGTTAATCTATGGTCGACCTGGTGCCGCGACTATCGTTGCGGAAGATGCGTTACAGTGTTTTTCAAAACTATTCGAACTAGCGCAACAAAATGATTCAAACCAGTGCGACGAAATGATTCAAACCAGCACGCCAAAATGATTCAAACTAAAGCGACAAAATGTTTCAAACTAAAGCGACAAAATGTTTCGTACCCCTTCGCACAGTCTTTCAAACCAAATGGACCAGTTGTTGTATACAGGATAACAAGGAAACCAGTTCAGTTGCGTCCGTTTTTCACCCTTGATTGGTACTGCAAGACTCCCAAATGTAGTATATAAGAGGCAATCGCCCAGTTTCAAGATTTCAGAATAATGAATTCTAATAAAAGTTGGCGTGAAACATTACGCCATTTGGTTTGAACCATTTTGTCTTGGTTCGAACCGTTTTGTCTTGGTTCGAACCATTTTGTCTTGGTTCGAACCATTTTGTCTTGGTTTGAAACATTTTGTCTTGGTTCGAACCGTTTTGTCTTGGTTTGAAACATTTTGTTGCACTGGTTTGAATAGTTTTGTCGCGCTAGTTTGAATAATCTTGAAAACCACTGTATAAGCTTCCCATTTTGCAACATGAAGAAGCTTCTTGTATTCGCAACATATGAGCTTCCTGTATTCGCATTATGTATAAGCTTCCTATTTCGCAACATGTATAAGCAAATGGGGTTTTTAATATAATAAGTCTTTCCAAGAACGATGACTTAAAAAAATAGTTAAATATCACTGCGTATTCTCAAAGGCCACTATTAGTAGGGATTCGCCCGATCAATGGTATGGAGGTTCTTAGTCAATGAATGATATTTTTAGTAGACAAGTATCTTAGGTTAAGTAGTGGAGTTGTTGCTTTGACTGGGCTCCTGCCCCCTTTATCTCTGGTGATGTCCCTTTATCTCTGGTAATATCCCTTTATATCTGGTGATATCCCTTTATATCTGGTGATATCCCTTTATCTCTGGTAATATCCCTTTATCTCTGGTGATATCGCTGATGGCAACCTAGAAGTCAGGTGACATGTAGAGACCCTTATCATAATGGTTAGATTCATTGGGAGAATGTTTTTGGAGCGCACTCCTGTATACACTTTGGAATCTTGTACTGAGTGGAGTAGATTCCTTGTCTAACACATTGTACACTGTCCGCACTCTACACTGTCCACTCTACACTGTTAGAATTATGCGACCCTAGGCTTGGCCTATATTCGAACATACAGTCTTTTTCAAAACTATTCAAACCAGCGCGGCAAAACAATTCAAACCACACTAGCAAAAAGTTTCGTACCCCTTGCACAGTCTTTGAAACCAAATGGCATACGGTTTCACACCAACTTTCATAAGAATTCCATATTCTGAAATCTTAAACCTGGAGGATTGAATCTGGAGAATTGAATCTGGAGGATTAAATCTGGAGAATTGAATCTGGAGGATTATATCTGGAGGATTATATCTGGAGGATTAAATCTGGAGGATTAAACCTGGAGATTTAAACCTGGAGGATTATATCTGGAGGATTAAACCTGGAGATTTAAATCTGGACGACTGCCTCTTATATACTACATTTGGGAGTCTTGAATCTGGAGGATTAAATCTGGAGGATTAAACGTGGAGGATTAAATCTGGAGGATTAAATCTGGAGGATGGCCTCATATGTACTACATTTGGGAGTCTTGAATCTGGAGAATTAAATCTGGAGGATTAAATCTGGAAGAGTATATCTGGAGGATTATATCTGGATGATTAAATCTGGAGATTTAAATCTGGGCGACTGCCTCTTATATACTACATTTGGGAGTCTTGCAGTACCAATCAAGGGTGGGAAACGGACGGAACTGGACTGGTTTCTTTGTTATCCTATATACAACAACTGGTCCATTTGGTTTGAAAGGCTATGCGAAGGGGTACTGAACTTTTTGCTAGTGTGGTTTGAGTCGTTTTGGCGTGCTGGTTTGAATAGTTTTGAAAAACACTGTACGGCCCTTAGTAAAGTGTCGGTTGCGGCTGGCGTTGACACTACTGGAAAGAAAATGTGCAGTGATCAGCTTATGGTGATAATAGGGAAATTGAAAAACAGTGTATCACGTGACTCCGATAATAATAATCTCACGGTAAACCTTTAGTTCCTGATTTCCAGAATTGGTTTACTGGACTTATGGGGAAATGCTTCGGCCAGTGGGTGTGTGCAGGAACGGCGAATGTATGGTTGCACATATTCTGAGATTCTCATTGTTACTACCTTATGAATTAATTGTCGGGTATGTTTCAGGAGTGTTTAGGAGTGTCTGGGGAGTGTTTAGGAGCGTTTAGGAGTGTTTCAGGAGTGTTTAGGAGTGTTTCAGGAGTGCCTCAGGAGTGTTTAGGAGTGCCTCAGGAGTGTCTCAGAAGTGTCTCAGGAGTGTTTCAGGAGTGTTTAGGAGTGTTTAGGAGTGTTTAGGAGTGTTTAGGAGTGCCTCAGGAGTGTCTCAGAAGTGCCTCAGGAGTCTCAGGAGTGTCTCAGGCCAGCATCTTATAGCCTTATTGTTTTACTTCATCTATTGTTCAGGGTCTATTTTTCTCAATGGACCTATTCTGTTAGACACGGAATTGACTCGACTGAGTGCAGGATTCCAGGAAGTCTAGAGCACGAACATCTACGCTGCATGAAACAAAATCTATCAATGCAAGAATCTAGATCTATTCCCTCTCCGGATATATAAGGGGGACATAAGCCCAACAGAATATTCCAGGACGCCGTTAGGTCATCGTTCCTGGAAAGATCCCTTGATATTAATAAGCACGTTAGAAGCTTAATCCCTTGTGTGCAGGTCATAGCCTTAGGTCACATAATAATTCTAATATATTCACTATTGAAAATTTGGCCAGTGCCGTGGCCATAAGTAACGTGGATTTTTTTTTTTTTGAACTTTTTTGAACTTTTTTGGTGATATTTTTTAGTTCTCATGAAATGCTCTCGGTCACTTCTCTTGTCTATTGGTGCAGCGACTGCCCGGGGCTTCAGATCCTTTGGGATTGTAAGCCAAAGCACATGGTTTTTTCCCACCTCTTACCCGTACGTATGCCGTGGAAACCGGCATGGAAGATGGAATCATGTGTTATGGATATGGCTTTCCGGATCCCATTGAGGTGTCCTTGAAAGATGACACTGTGGTGTTGGAAGCTGAAACAACGCATATGATCTTGGGGAACCAGAATGGTAAATTACGAATTAAACCCAATGCCACGGGGGTGTATTTAGATGCTTATATGACACTCCAACCTGGTCGTCTCTACTCATGTGTTGTATTCCCTAATTTTTATTATCTATCGGAGGCCCGTGCGAGTATGCAGGACGCGGACTGTTTCCAGGTGGATATTTTTCTTATGCCCTACAACAAAGCCACTGGTTACCCGTTAGACAGTATTTTAAGTGATTTGGAGATTAAGCGCTTGATTAATAGCGTGAAAAAAGCCAACAATGAAATGGACAACGTAGAGGCTGGCTTCAATGAGACGAACCAGAATGAGACTGCATCTGGAACTGAAGTTGGGCCTGGGAAGCCTAGAAAAAAGGACAAAGAAGAGATTGGCAAGAAAATTCTTCATCAAGCAGCTATCAACGTCCGGAAATCGACTGAAGACAGAAATCGACTGAAGACAGAAATCGAATGAAGACAGAAATCGAATCAAGACAGGGCGGAGAAAATATGAATGGGTCTAGAGTGCTGAAAGCTGAGAGTAAAATTGAGTTGCATGGACGGAAAGCCATTAAGAAGCTTTGGAGAGTTTTGGTCGATTATGACGGTGATTGTGACGTTGGTTTTAGACCCAATTGCAAGCCAGAAAAAGACCAGTTACAAAATTTATGGGTTAGGGTTTTTAAGGTTCTTGTCAACACACGGAGTCAAGGTACTACTGGTTCAATTCCAATTTAGCTCAACCCAAATATTTATATATCTATATTTTAAAATTAAAAAAAAAAAGAAAAAAATTCCAAATTCAATAAGAGGCTATATACAATTACATCCTTTTCATTTAGTAAGCCCACCATGACCATGTTGTATACACGCCAGTGATATACTACGTGCAGGTCACGAATGAGTGGATAACTATTGGCCGTGTTGCGGCCCCATCTTAGGACTTTGGTCTTGTAAGGTACAACTTACTTATCCCTGTACAATGATACTTACTAAACATAAGTTGAAAGTTCGTTTAATGGGTTTTGGCGTGGGGGTATATGCAGGAATACCAGAAAAAAAATATTTATAAATATGAATTAGTAACAAAAAAGGTCATGATGGCTTATAATATCAAGTCTCGATCCTTACATATCCCTGTACAATGATACTTACTAAACAAGTATGACTTGAGATGTCATCCTTAAACAATCCACAGAGCAATCACTAAGCAATCACTAAGCAATCACTAAGCAATCACTAAGCAATCACTAAAGCAATCCACAGAGTAATCTACCCTACATTCCACACTGAATGACAGTAAATGATGTAAATGATGTAAATGATGTAAATGATGTAAATGATGTAAATGATGTAAATGATGTAAATGATGTAAATGATGTAAATGATGTAAATGACACTAAGTGACACTAAATGTACAACCTATGAGAGCAATCTCAATCTACCATCGCAATCTGCACGAGATGTAAACAGATTGGAGTGAGGATGACGTAATTACAACCACAGTAGTCTTAGTAGCTCCGTGATCAAATTCTATAATCATAGTAATTCTATAATGCTGGAATTCCGCAATCGTAGTAATTTCATAATCCCTCAATTCCGAAATCTTAGTAACTCCGTAACTCCGTAACCTTAATATCCTTTATGCTTATTCTATATAGTAATTTTTATACCGGGACGGGCTCATAACCCTGACGGGATGTGTTATACAGGGATGTGTTATACAGGGATGTGTTATACAGGGATGTGTTATACAGGGATGTGTTATACAGGGATGTGTTATACAGGGATGTCTTATACAGGGATGTGTTATACAGGGATGTCTTATACAGGGATGTGTTATACAGGGATGTCTTATACAGGGATGTGTTATACAGGGATGTGTTATACAGGGATGTGTTATACAGGGATGTGTTATACAGGGATGTGTTATACAGGGATGTGTTATACAGGGATGTCTTATACAGGGATGTGTTATACAGGGATGTCTTATACAGGGATGTGTTATACAGGGATGTCTTATACAGGGATGTGTTATACAGGGATGTGTTATACAGGGATGTGTTATACAGGGATGTGTTATACAGGGATGTGTTATACAGGGATGTGTTATACAGGGATGTCTTATACAGGGATGTGTTATACAGGGATGTCTTATACAGGGATGTGTTATACAGGGATGTCTTATACAGGGATGTGTTATACAGGGATGTTTCAGTTATACCTTACAAGAGAAAAGTCTTAGAGGAGTATTCGCGGGAGAAGATTTTGAAACACCTCTCTCCGCTTAAATCTATCATACATCACTACGGTATGTCGCTGACGTCCTTTGATTTCTTGATGAATCACGCGATCATGAACTCTCCATTACCTTTCCTAGTCTCTGATATGTTCATGGCTTTCTCTAAAGAAGATATCCTACTAGAGTTTCTATTGATTAGCTAGAAAAATTAAACACAAAGGTAAATTGATTCCTTTGAATAGAATCTATATATAAACACCAATTCTATTTAATTTTAGCCAATTCTAACCTTTTGTAACCTTTTCCAACAAAGATTATAATGGGTCGTGCACACACCAAATCGGTACCAGCATTTGGGGCTTTTAGTGTAAATAGACTAGAAGTAACAGGCTGTCATCCATATTTTGAAGTAGACTCTGTAGCACCCTTCATAGTGGTATTTCTTTATGCTACTATTTTATACTACTATGACTACTCTACAATTTAGATCCAGTGGTAGGTATTTAAGCTTAGAGTGGCCCATGAGTTAACTTTGGAGACATAGAGCCTCGGCCAAATTTTGGCCCTTATTTCAAAACTTACTCTGCTGTGCATATATAGATCAATGTCTAGTTCTGTAGATGTCTGGGGCCGGAACTGAAGGTCTAGGGTTGGAGCTAAATGTTTGGACTGGAGCTGTCTAGGGCTGCGATGGCTCATTTGGACTTGACTGAGGAACTGCACATAAAGTTCATTTCTGGTACCAATCTATATCTCATCTGATTCTCCCAATTTTCCTCTTTCTAATGGTATACATTTAAGCTCGTTTAATGGGTTTTGGCGTGCAGTTATATGCAGGACCACCAGAAAAAAAAAATTTATAAATATAATAGTAACAAAAAAGGCCATGATGGCTTACAATATCAAGTCTCGATAGTAAAGAATACAGATTACGTACTACTCACTATGAAGAGAAATGCCACGCTAGCTTCTCGAACAAAGTCAATGGACCGCACTTTGGCCAACACTGTTCGTAAGCAGAGGACTGGCGTTCTGCCTTCACAGCAAAATGGTGCTATGGCTCTTGGTATGGACTTCAACTTCAATCATTTCCGAAGTAACGAGAATAATACCATGGATTTCAAGAAGGAGTGTATATAAGAGTATTCCATCTATGATCATAATGTTGTTGAACTTAAGGCATCAGTACACGTGAGGGGACTGTTTGTTCAAGTGACTGTATACAGATGAAACAATGTTGGGCTTTTGTCTAGCCCTCGTCTAGCTCTCGTCCAGTGGTTGTCCAGTGTTCGTCTAGCTCTCGTCCAGTGGTTGTCCAGTGGTTGTCCAGTGTTCGTCTAAGCTCTGGCCATTGTCTTGGGAAAAGACAATGTCGGCAAGAGTTTGACAACAGAGAGAGATGGAGAAGATAAGAATGGATGTGAATATTCTTATGGGAGATGATGGAATGAGAGGTACAACAAAACAAGAGATGACGTTGTGATCATGAGAGTTCTTAGTATGGTTTAGATACAGATATGAATAGAAGTTATGATGCCATTGGGAACCAATGACACAGTCGTTCCAGATTAAGAGCGGGGGTAGTAAAGCTCAACAGATAATGTGTGTAGACTCCCCTACTCCATTACGTAGTTTGAGCTCGTCATAATTATGCATCCTCATAATTATACATCCTCATAATTATAGATCCTCATAATTGTGCATCCTCATAATTATGCACGTTTCGCTACTCTACCAGACTAGTTCGAGTGTGAGATTCGATATGGGTGTTGTACCCAGGGAATCAAGCCTAACATTACCCATAGTAGCCACTCAGCTAGTGTTGAACGTTAGCATATACCAATTGGTATACAGGAACCGTTCTTTAGTTGGACTGCAGTATTGTGTCAATTGCGTGACTTGGGTAATCAGTTCTGTCATCTGTCTTGTAACTCTATTGCTATGTAAAGTAGTGAGTTCGTGATCTCTGTTTCACCTTGATACCTCTCAATACTGAGCAGGCTCCTGGCTTTATATAGTTATTCCTGGGCACTCCCAAACGATCTCTCCTTCGTCAAACGCCCTCATCTATATTGTCTTCTCCAAGACAATGCTCGGAGCTAGACGGAGCTAGACGCGAGCCCATAGAGCCCTAGCTCTACCTTCGTCTCTTCTTCAACAATACCCAACATTGTTTCATCTGGATAGCTTGGCATGAGCACGCAATACCCGCAAATGTACTAGTCTCAAGTTCATCAGTCACATGTCGCGTGTTCCAACAGCTAGCACGCACTTCAGCTAGCACTCACTTCAGCTAGCACTCACTTCAGCTAGCACTCACTTCAGCTAGCACTCACTTCAGCTAGCACGCACTTCAGCTAGCACTCACTTCAGCTAGCACGCACTTCAGCTAGCACTCACTTCAGCTAGCACTCACTTCAGCTAACACGCACTTCAGCTAGCACGCACTTCAGCTAACAGCGAGTCATAACGGCCAGGTCAATCGCACACCCCCTCTGGCTAAAAACTTCTGGTGGGATTCTGGTGGCCTTCTAGAGCCTTCAATAGCATGATGTAGCCTTCAATAGCCTTTTGGTAGTGTGGCCATTTAAACAACCCCATTCCTCTCGGAGGAACCATCAACTAACGTAGTATCAATAACGCATATATGTACCAAAGAACATAACAGAATGTAGTTGACTAATTTGACGTATTGACAAGAATCTAGCAGAGGTAACAAAATTGGCGTCGATATTGGCGTCGACATCGAAATAATAAAGAGATAAATATTTTACTTACTGTCTTATTACACTCAGTGGGTATGTGTTAGATCCACTATACGTAGGACACGGCATATAGAAGCATTGTGAAGCATTGTGAAGCATTGTAAAGCCCTCCGTGGACTTCTGATGCCAACAATAGCCAGGCCATTATTGTATAAAGTACTATGATGTGTTTGAATGTGTGACATTCTGCAGGACCAGTTAGAATTAACTCTAAGTCTGGATCTCTAATATTTGTAGTTAAATTAGATTCTATAGAATCTGGAGTAGCTTGGATTTGCACGTCCTCATTCTCTCCATTTGCTAATTGTATTTGTGTCAACACACGGAGCCAAGGCACCACGTAGTATGTTGGATACACGCCAGTGGTAAGCTATGTGCCGGTCACGCATGTGTAGAAGTGATAATTTCAGCTCAGCTAGGCATGTTGGGGAATTAGGTGTGCCGTAAAGTAATCATGATTCAAGATCCAGAGGCCCTCTCTCACTGTAGGATATGGAACTCATTGTCTCATCAAGATGGGTCTGGATTTGGGAGGCATCTTGGTATGTCTCTCTCAGTAGAGGTATTCCGATTAGTCAACTAATAGAAGATGTGGCGAAGGCCTCCTTATATATGTGGGAGTTGGCCTTCATTGATCCTCAGTTGGTCCTCGGCTGGTCTAACAACCGAGGAAGAGACCCAGAGGATCAGGCGGGTGAGCTGTGAATAGACAAACTCCATGGCGTAAGTAAGAGTATGACCATAGAACGGGAAATTATCAAACAAAAGAAATCCAGAGTGGTCCAGAAACACAAGTCAAAGTTGATCCGGAGTTGATCCAGAGTTGATCCGGAGTTGATCCAGAGTTGATCCGGAGTTGATCCAGAGTTGATCCAGAGTTCAGTCAAAAGTTATGATGAAATCAAACTAGAGAAATACTGTCTTTGGCATGGACTCCTCACTTACACCGGTACTCCTGGTGCTCCACGACATCTATGCATCCCATTGGACGCTGTGGAACCGAGACCATGGAAATATATCACCATGATCCTCTTATCTAGCCACAGAGGAGGACTCAACAAGACGTATGATTTTCTCAGTTGTCAATGTTATTGGAAGAATGTGTAAAACATCGAGAGTAACGAGTCCAGTATTGTAGTCAGTATTGTAGTCAGTATCGTAGTCCCGTATTGTAGTCCCGTATTGTAGTCCCGTATTGTAGTCAGTATTGTAGTCCAGTATCGTAGTCCCGTATTGTAGTCCAGTATTGTAGTCCAGAATCACAGTTCAGTCCCCAGTAGTGCCTATGATATCACCTAGATCGTCCAGCCATTTGTGGGAATGGAGTGTTTTGGTGGATGATCTAGCTTCTGGGACAATCTGGTCCGGAGGAGGACATCTAGAGTCTAAATCTGGGAGACATGGGTGGTGACTTTGGTTCTTCCCCATAGTTACTCTTTAGGAACAGTTCTAGGAACAGTTCTAGGAACAGTTCTAGGAACCGTGTCTCTTGGAGCATTTCCTGGATATTGTGGATTTTGAGGGTTTCCTGGATTTCCATCTTCATAATGTTCTGAACCACATTCAGTCCACATTATTGTAGTATAATTCCAGTCTTGTAGTCTGGAATTACAATTCAGTCCACATTGTAGTATAATTTCAGTCTTTAGTTCCGAATCACACTCTAGTCCAACTTCAGAATGGTAGTCCACAGTTGTAAGTATTGCAGTCCAGTATTGCAGTCCAGTATTGCAGTCCAGAGTAAGACCAGAGTGAGACCAGAATATTAGACAACTCAATGTAGTCATAGCCACTGTATTTATAGTCCCGTCTCTTAGAGTGTCAGCATTTATACTGCCAGCTTGAGTAAGGGACATAACAAGGCCTTGGTATCACCGTAGTTATATTCTCTGAGAGTATTATTAATGGTGTATTGGATTTCTCTCTCCCAGACCACCTCCCATTAACTGCTATCTCCAGTCCCTCCACTCCTCACTCCTCACTCCTCACTCCTCACTCCTCACTCCTCACTCCACTCTCCTCACTCCACTCTCCCCCCTCCATCACTCTCCTTCTCTCTCACCACCTCCCACTGCTCATTGAAGTCACTAAACAGTTTCCAACTTGACTGAATCCAACGATAAGTAATAGTGGAGATCGTTTACGGTCCGACCCGAATCCTTGATGAATCCTGCAAATCCCAATGGCCCACGATCACAATCGCTACAAATCAAGAGCCGTTCTACCGTCTGCAACTCACCCACCAATTCTGTGTCCTTTCCCTCCTTTCCTTCCTCCTTTCCTCCCTCATTTCCTCCCTCATTTCCTCCCTCATTTCCTCCCTCCTTTCCTCCCTCCTTTCCTCCCTCCCTTTCTCCCTCCCTTTCTCCCTCCTTTTCGTGTCCCCTTTTCTCTCCCTCCCCTCCTTTCCCATTTCCACCTTGGCTTATTCCTTGTCCCCCTTGGTTTCCCTCCTTTTTCCCTGCCTCGGTTGCTCCCTGGTTCACGCCACGCAGTGCGATTTCCGCGGACGCTTTGGATACACCTATATTGTCAAACTCCCACACATCTTTGATGCTGTAAAAATGGTTACCGTGGGCTAACATCACGGGAGCGTTGTGGATCACGATAGAGTGGTCGATGTAACCTGCATGGAGCTTGATGATGCGGGCATTGCATTCAGGAAACCGACACCGTACGATTGTATGGGTCTGGGTGTTTTCTGGACTAGTGGTGTTTTCTACCATTTGGTGGCTGCTCATGGTGGCTCGGTGCGTGTTGACTATGGGAAATGTGTAGTAGTAGTTGGTGAGACTCACGGTGCACCCGTACATCCCTATACATACAAAAGACATCATATCAGACATCATATCATTATTTCAATACACTATCTTTATAACTGTTTCCTATATTTAAGAATTTTATACACATCTATACCACTGCCAAACTTGCCTTCATTTTATTTACCTGCATTTGAAAATGGACTATATTCGTCTATATGCAGGTTTCGGTCATGTTCTTTAATTCATCTGTCCCGCCACATACCCATGAATAATAGACATACAAAGGTTACGTTCATGATTCATTTGGTATTTAGTACCTTAGTCTTATAGGCATAGATTGGTAATTAAGCAGTACTGTGTAGCACCTGGTTAGTCTTTAGTCAGTAAGCACTTCGTACATCCAAGTACGAGTACAGGTACTTAATAAAAAAGCACAATAAGTACTAATGAGGGGTTCAAGTACTAATGAAGGACTGCAAGTCCTAATGAAGGACTGCAAGTCCTAATGAAAGACTGATCAAGCACTAATAAATCACCGATCAAGCACTAATAAATCACCAGTAAAGTACCAGTAAAGAACCAATAGAGTACCAGAAAGTACTAAAGGTGCAATAGAGGACTCATGAAGTACTTAAAAAGTAAGAGTACTTGTCCCAATGGCTTCTTTCTTGATCACAACTTGGAGGGCTCCTCGATCAACTCCACGGCTAATTCACTCAATGGAAAGTAAAGACCTCCCACAAATTCAGCCGATGCAGAACTGGCCGTTCCGTTCTTACTCCTCATAGCCACACCCTGGGAAATCACACAGACGCGTAAGAGCCCAAACACCGAGCCCATACGCCATAAATCAATGGGATTATTCTTAGGGTCGTGCTCGCGCCAGTCGTGCCCCAACTTCTGCTGGTAAAGCTCCAAGGCCCTGCGTAAAATCTTGACGGATTCCGGGTTGTCCGACCCGATTTCCGTATCGGGAAACATCATCTTGTTCATGCCACTGGAAAACACGTACATCTGGAGAAAGTTGGCAAGATCAAACATCGGATGGCCTAAAGTGCACAACTCCCAATCCAACACCGCCAACACTTTTGGCTCCGTAGGGTGGAAAAGAAAATTGTCAATCTTGCAGTCACCATGAACAAGAGTCACGTGCTGCGGGTCCCGTGGTGCACGTTCCAAGATCCACTGGCAGATTCTTTCAAACTCGGGAATCGCCTCCACCACACGTGCCTGCGATGCCTGCACCGCACTCAACGTCTTGATCTGCCGTTGAAAATAGGACGGTGGGTTGGGCTGCACGGGTTTCTTGAACTGTGGGAAATGTTTCGAGGGGAGATATTCGAGGAGCTGTGTGCAGTTCACCAGGTGAATCGAGCTGATGGTATCCATGATAGCACTCCAGTACTTGCCCTTTTCGGCATCCGGGATCTTGGGCATGTCGGGCCGTTTGATGGGCCGGCCCAGAATATACTCCATGATGTAAAACATCGCTCCCGTGACCAGCTCGTCTTCACACAAAACGTACACTTCTGGAACAGGCACTTTCTTACCGTTTTCGGTATTTTCATTGCACAACGTGATACCGTTCAACATGTAAAATTCCCGCTCAATGGCATGAGCCGATTTGGAAACCAATTGCGAGTTGCTGGTGGGTTTTCTGCGTAACACGTATTTGTTGCCATCTTCACTGGTGAGCAAGTATGTGGGGTTGGACTGACCAAAGGTGAATTGTTTGACAGTGAAGGGGGCACGAAAGGTAGGCACGGATTTGCCCAAGATGGCCGAATCGGGGAGATTGGCCAAGTACCGGCCCACGCTGTCAATATCCAAAGGGTTTCTAATGTCAGAAAATTCAGGCATTGTGGTGGATAGGAAAAGCGAGCAGGTGCCGAGGTATACACCCCGCAGTCACGTGCGCGCTAGTCACGTTCTGAGGGCACGTGATGCGATCAAAATTTGCACGTGACTGAAATACATTTGGATCACAAGACATCCACGTGACCCACGGATTCCATAAAGTCACGGATTCAAGTCACAACACCATAATCAATTTCAAGAACATTTTCTCATGAATTCATGGGATCACTTGACATTGAGTGAGTAGTAATTGTAGATCCCCCGTTGACTGAATTCGACCGGCCACACGCTCTCCAGAAGCTCGCCCTGCAAGTACTTCTTCTTTTTGGTGGTGTTCATGTTGAAATAGCCAATTGAGCAGTTGATTTTCCGAGATGCAAAGCGAAGAAAATCCGGTTTGGCCACCTTCGTTTCCATCTTGGCCCCGGTCTCCAAGTCATAGTACACCATATTGGAAACCCCGGCGTTCTTCCCCGGTTTCCCCGATATCAAGGTATTGTACGATTCGTCCGTGGACTCGATCTTATAGATCCACGCCCTTCTGCCTTCGTTATCGAAAAATTTCCAGATTACAGGAAGGTAACTCGTGCTATGGATCAGGAAATCTGTCTGCACTGGCTGAATGGTGAAGTGTTCGCCCGAAGTCAAGTCGTAAAGAGTCTTGTAGTCGAACTCTATGGCCAAGAGCCCTGACTCAAAGCTCTTTTTAAGGAACGACAGAAGGTTTCTCCGGTCGAGGCCCTTGCAGTTAGTAATATCAAGAAACCGGAGCGTATCGTTTTCATGCAAAAGATGGAGAAGGTCAGCCATATCGATTTTGGAATGTGGAATGGCCAAACTCTCTAAACGAAGAAACCGGCTTTTAATCACCGAAATCACCTGTTTATTCACCGGCATTCCTCCCACATTGAGGTACCGCAAATTGGGGGCCTTCAAGTTGTTGATGGTGAAAAGAAGGTACTGGTCGCTCAAAGGGGAAACCACATTGGAGTCGATCTGGAGGTTGAGCCATTCAAGCGAGTCGTTGCAGACTGCTGGGTGCTGGGTAAGAAACTGGATCAAGTCCTTGGTGGTCAATTTCAGACACCGGGCCAACGAGAGATGGGTCAATCTGCATGATTCTGGGAGTTGGTGCAACAATACCAGTGACGTAATGGAGGTGTGGGTCAAGTCCAATCTCCGAAGATAGCAGAAATGAGGGAGTAACTTTTCAAAAACTCGAAGTGGGAGATTTGAGCAGTCATGGAACGAGATCTTGAACAAATGATTCAAAGAATCTGAATTGGGGTCAATTTCCAATTCATCAAAAGCCTGAGCAAATTGTTTGGAGGAAGCACCGCAGAAATCAAGGGCCTGGATTTTGGGCATGCAATTAAAAAGCTTCAGCAATACCGAAGAGTCCATATCGTCCTGGATATTCTCCGAGGCCTGGAATTCGATCAAATTGGGACAGAGCAGAAGGGCCAACTGAATGGTGGCCGACGTAACCATCTGTATTTCCTGGTTCATGCGCCCTGTACGCCCCAAACCGATAGAAGTAAAGGTCTGGAAATCCATGAACTCCACGTATTGTCCTATATCTGGTTGCTTGATGATGTTCAGGAGAAAGCGTTCAAACGAATTGGGCCGATTGAAGATGGCATATTTGTATAGGAACCGAATAGCAAGCTGGTTGAAAGGTTTCAGAAGCACCGGGATGGTTTTCAGGAACTTCTCCAAATTGGCAGGAATGGAAGCGGAATTTTCATCATAGTACACGATCTCGATGATCTGGTGGAGGATCTCCATAGGCAACGAAAGCAACGGCGAGAAGTTTTGCGTGTGGGTCAAGTTAACCAGCGGGTCTTTAAGCGTATAGTTTTCGGTGATGGACGATGCCGAAAGGGCACTGGAGTCCTGGGAGTCTTGGGACATCACCGGCAGCAAGAAGAGGCCTGCCCTATCAGTAGGAGAAAAGGACATCGAGGCTTTGAGGACATTCTGGATGGATGTATCGAGGACTGTCGGGATAGGGTCTTGGTTTAGGACATTTTGGATGGAGTTTTGGACGGAGTTTTGGATGGAGTTCTGACGTAGAACAGTGTGGATGGAGGAAATCTGGTTATGAGCACTGGGTGTCGAGTTTTGGTAATGAGCACTGTCATACTCAACATCCAAATATGAATTGGACGAGTTTTTCTCCGATTCGTCTTGTATGTAGGATTCATGGCTGTCATTATTTTCATGGTGTTGATGATGTTCACGGTCCCCATGGTTTGTGGGATTTTGGGAGCTCAGGGGCTTGATGGACGCATTTAGCACGGTTTGGATCGAGGGGTACTTGCGCTTCTCTTCAGAGGAGTGGCCTGCATACACATGGCGGAGATGGTCCTGGCTTAGCAGTTTCAGGCCCGAGTGTCCCATAAAGGCAGGAAGAGACTCGAGGGTTTGATGTGACACCGATGTGTTTGGTGCGGAATGGTCTCGGTAGATATCCTGAGACGCCAACATGCAGGAACCTGGGTTGAAGTAATGAGTTTTTGTCTGTTTCAGTGATTATTTCAGTTTTTTCAGGTTTTTTCAGATTCCGGCTTTGTTTCTGGATTTGTTTTTCCTGTATCTGGCTCAGTAGGGATGTAATAGGGTACTGTCGTTTTATTGTTTTGGATGTGGTGAAGGAATAACTGGGAACCACCAATGCAGGGTGAATGGATAAACGGGAATGAAAGGAAGGGAAAAAAATGAGTGGAATGAAAAATTCAAAAAGGAAAGTGAAAATGAATGAAAAGGAGTGAAAAGGAGTGAATAGAAGAGGGGAGTGGAGTGGAAAAAAGGGATTTGTGGATCTGGTGGTTCAGATTCTCAGCCTCTTTCTCAGTCTCAGTCTCAGTCTCAGTCTCAGTCTCGGTCTCAGTCTCGGTCTCAGTCTCAGTCTCAGTCTCAGTCTCAGTCTCAGTCTCAGTCTCAGTCTCAGTCTCAGTCTCAGTCTCAGTCTCAGTCTAACTGTCTCACTGTCGCAGTGTCGCAGTGTCACTTTCTCTCTCAGCCTCTTTCGCAGTATCACTGTCACAGTCAGTCACTCAGTCACACTCAAATATCGGACACTACTTACTTGAAATTGGAGATAGAAATTTGAATTCCTTCTTCGAAGTTCTTCCTTTTTCGAGGTTCTGCCTTTTCAAGATTCTTGGTTCTGTCAAGTTTTGAAATCAGACTCTTATCTCGTCTCAGAAATTTTCGTCTCAGAAGTTTCGGCTCTCAAAAGGTTTGGTCACTTGATCTCTCAGTGACTCACTCAGCCTAAGGTTCTTTCTCACTGTCAGACTGTTAGACCCAGACTATTCAGTACCCTGTAATACCTGTCAATACCTTTGAGTTCCTTCTTAAAGAACGTTTAAAGACCTTTTGAAACCTTTTAAAAAACTTCAATGTTTCGTGATATCTCTGAGTCAACCAATCAGTCAGTCTCAGTCCTAGTTTCAATCCTAGTCCTGGTCTCAGTCACTAATCAGCCAGTCACTAATCAGCCAGTCAATCACTTTTAGACAATCTGGGGCAGTCACTAATCAATAAGTCTATCACTCGCAGCAGTGAGTCAGTCTGTAAGAAATATCACCAAACTTGGTCTGACCCTTCTAAACTTTCTTGAACTTTTTCAAGACTCTTTGTTCAGTATAATGCTGATTTCAAAGTCTCTGTCTCTGTCCCTGTCTCGGTCTCTGTCCCTGTCTCTGTCTCTGTCTCTGTCTCTGTCTCTGTCTCTGTCTCTGTCTCTGTCTCTGTCTCTGTCTCTGTCTTTGCTTCTGTTGCTGTTCAGTCCAGTCTCAGTCACTTAAAGACGTTAAACAATCCACTAAACTATACTGTTTTGAACCTAGAGAAAAAAATCAACTGTTTAATCTCTTGCCAGTCTCTTCACTCTCACAGCGTCTATCAATAGCTCAAACTCTAGACTTTTCGACTCTCAAATTGTAGTCCTCTCAGTCCAGTCAGTCCAGTCAGTCCAGTCACTTCTATGACAACTTTTAGCTGTAGAACCCAGGCTGTAAACTCAAAGACTCTATCCTTGAACCCTAACTCTGATCCTAAGCAATGACTCAAGAATAACTCAAGACTAACTCAAGCACTGACTATAGCAATGACTATGTCTAACTCAAGTACTGACTCTTAACACTTTAACCTGGCAGTAACCCTTGGTCTTTGTTGGTCTTCCTTGGACTGTATCTAAGATTTATCCCAGTCTCAGTTTGTCAGTCTCAGTCTCAGTCTCAGTCTCAGTCTCAGTTAGTCTAACCTGACTCCAGTGTTCGTCTATTCACGCACACTTCTTCACACACCAATGAATAAAAGCGCACAATAAAATCTGGTGCTATTTTTTGGCAACACTTCTGAAACACTCAACAACGTCCACACCTGGATCTACCAACCAAATAGAAGCACAATAAAAAAGCAACAAAAACTGCACCCAATCAAAAGGAACAAAAAATGCAACCAATGAAAAGGAACAGAAAATGTAACCAATCAAAAGCACTCAAAAAATGCAACCAATGAAAAGCACTCAAAAAAATGTACCAAAAAAATTGCAACACTTATCTAACCCTAATGCAACAGAAAACCCCAACAAATATTTCCAATAGTTGGCTTCCACTGCTAACTGATTTTGTGCTTGACTGGCTCAGCGGCTTCACTTCACGGTGGCGCTGCTGGGTTTAAGAAGTAGTGGAAGTCCTGACACCAGATGTTGAGGGTGTAGGGGGAAACGGGCGGCTTATATATATAATACTTACACGACGCCACAGATGACACAAACACAAATGCAAACGCAAACGCAAACACAAACTCACACAAACACAAAAACAAACTTACGGCTGGGTTCAGGGGTCACGCCAAATTGAACACGTGGAGTGGCTGGTGGGAAAGAGGAGAGGAATGCGGAGAAACGAGAAGATTTGCGGCCGATGCTGCGAAATGCCGTTCACGCCGGGCTCGGCTTATGCTTAAGACAGGACAGGTCGATGCGCGTAGACGAGCTTGGTGCTCGGTGCTCGGTGCTCGGCGCTTGGCTCTTGGCGCTCGGCGCTCGGCTCTTAGCCTCGAACTCTGGTATCCGCACGACCTCTACTGAACTCATGCCACTCAGCAAAAGAAACCATTTTCTTATTAACCACTAATGGTTTAAAGCTTTAATTTCAACTAGTATCTTTTTAATGAGTACAGTTGAATTTCCTAGGGGGATCCGTAATGGGATGGCCGGTTTTCCCCGGGCTCACTTCAGCACTAAAATGTTCTATGTGCAGGACCACTGGAATTGCCGTACCGCGAATTGACTGCAAACTTTTGCACACACAACCACACTATACTTCCTAACCTTATAACTACTTGGTAAGTTGGAAAGTTTGTATTGGTGGTTACATACTTGCGACTGCAGGCAGTATATGCAGGCATGTATATACTCCTGGATATTATATGCAGGTGAGACAAACATGAAACTATTGCACCTAATGCTTCACGTCTGCAATTGTGGGAGCGACGATAACTTTTGCTAGCACCCTGAACTTTGGTCGCGTGACTTTTGACACGTGATCATGTGGTACAGATATCCCGTTAGTTCCACACAAACCGCACCCGTTGATACTTGAAAAGGTAAGTATACAGGTCTTATTTGGGGTAATCGAAGCAAGGTGTTGCTTGACTGGACTGGTACACCAAGCCTGCATATAGCAGATCTTGTATTGGGTTATATGCAGGATTCTCCATATCAAGAAACAAGAACATATTTTTAGTTGTTATCAGGAAACAATATTTTCAAGATCGACCAGTGGTAGAGTTGCCAATGTTGGCCGTTGCTATATACTAGCGTATATGCAGGCGTCATGCACCGTGCTACGTATATGCCGTACACCTATATACAACACCACCATATGCACTCCCAGAACGACTTTCTCATTTCCCCGGATGTCACGGGCAGCAACTACCAGTGAGTCACATCAACACACACCAACCGTTGCACACGCAAAACCCAGTCATTTGATCATCTTTTAATAATGAGTGAATACGCCCCTATGCAGGACCTGGAATCCATCGATGAGTTTGAGCGCCTCGAGTCCACTCTCCCTGATCCGCTCCGTCGTTCAGCCTCTTCCCTCTTGGAAAAGCTCTCCATATCCGAACTGTCCCGGGTCCATCCAACCCCTACACACACCAATCCGCTTCAGAAAAGCAAGGAGCATTCCAATGCGCTTTCTCGGCTTTCAAAGTCCGCCAATGGCCGGGCAAGCTCGCCAATTCCGGTACCTAGACCCGATTTCAACGACGAAATCCATAAGCCTGCACTCAACACCCACCAATCGTCCACGGGGGTTTTATGGGTGACTGAGAGGGCTGGAGAGTATGGATTTAAAGGAAATGGCGATGATGAATGGGCCAATTTGGGCCAAGGTGCTCCAGAACACGGAGATACAGTTCCGGGGTCCTTCAAAAGACCCACGTCTATTCCCATTTCCGATGTAAGCAAGGAGTATGCTCCCACAGCCGGAATCAAGGAGTTGCGTGAAGCTGTGGCCAATTACTACAATGTGACGTACCGTCAGAACCAGGAGTCCAAGTATACGTGGAAAAACGTTTGTATTGTTCCCGGGGGTCGTGCAGGATTGATCCGGATCGCTTCCATCATTTCGGATTGTTACCTTTCGTTTTTTTTGCCGGATTATACTGCATATGCCGAGATGCTTGCCCTTTTCAAGAGTTTTGTGCCGATTCCAGTTCCCTTAGACGAAGCAGACAATTACGAGATCCATTTGAGTCACATTGCTTTAGAATTACAACGTGGAGTATCGGCATTTTTGACCTCCAACCCAAGAAATCCTACAGGAAAATCCATGACCCGGGACCAACTCTCAAGACTCCACGCTATGTGCAGGCTGAAGTGTCTTTTGATTATGGATGAATTTTATTCACATTATTACTATGATGATGGGTGTACTGGGCTGTCGATTTCATCGCTGGAGTTTGTGCAGGACGTCAACAAGGACCCGGTGCTTATTCTTAATGGACTCACCAAGTCGTTCCGGTTACCCGGATGGAGGATTTGCTGGATTGTGGGGCCTGAAGAGTATATTAACAGTTTGAGCTCTGCAGGTTCGTATTTGGATGGAGGCTCTAATGCTCCATTTCAATATGCAGCAGTGGACTTTTTGGAGCCTTTGAAGGTGCGTCGTGAAATGAAGGCTCTTCAATTACACTTCAAGATGAAACGGGACTATGTTATTGGCCGGTTATCATCCATGGGTTTCAAGTTCAATGAGCGCAATACGCCCAACTCCACATTTTACCTCTGGTTGAATTTATCCCATCTTCCAGGCAAGTTGAGCAACTGTCTCGGCTTTTTCCACGAGTGTCTCCACGAGAAGGTGATTGTGGTGCCTGGCTTTTTCTTCCTCATTAACCCGGAAAACTTGAGCAGACTCGAGGATGTGATTTGGTACAACTTTGTGCGGATCAGTTATGGGCCTGAACTCCACCAGTTGGAGAAGGGAATGGATGGAATCGAGAGGGTCTTAAGGAAGTTTGGACTTGAGTAAGTTCGGAATTGAGTAAGTCCTTAGCTACAGGTGTTATTCTTTGGACTTTTTGAAGTGGTAGGACATTCTCTTGCTGAACTTTTAGAACTGTGATTAGAGCTTGGAGTCAGATATGATGTGGCACAATGAGGAGAAGAACTAATATGAGCTAAATGTTTTAGTCTTCATTCCCCTTTAATATATCTTGAACATTTCCATCAAGTTCAATCCCCTTTGTCTTTTTTTTTTCTGGTGGTTTATTCTTGGCTCCTGCATATACCACAGAGTCCATCAGTACTTCTAAGTACAACTTTAGGCCACTTTAGGTCACTTTAGGTCACTTTAGGTCACTTTAGGTCACTTTAGACCAGTACCATATATGGCGTCTCTTTGTAGTAGCAGATACTATGTCTCCGAATGTTTTAGTGGAAGTATACTGAAGGAAGGTTAGTAGGGCCTTCTCAATACCAAGTGTACCAAGACTACCGCCCAAGGCGTCTCACTAAATCTCGTACATTTCCACATGCGGCTGGAATCGATGCCAGGGACGTTCTTTGGTGGGCGTAGGCACACTGGTTCTGCTAGTGTCAGATGAAGATAAGCGGAACTCACGTCCATTTGCCATAGTAATAGCCCTTTGGCTATGGCTTGTTGTGCGAATATCCGGATATATTCCACAGGAACCACTGGTGAGTAGTATTTTGAGCAACCGAGAACCTGATTGAAGCCTTGCGCTACCAATCTGGCTTTAATAATTTCAATGGTTCGTAACAACAACGCTACTCTACCACTTGCAATACCATTTTCCCACTAAGTCGTATACTTAGGATGTCAAAAATAATATTCTATCTCAACTGCATCACTGGGAATTTCTATCCCAGAATCATTCACTATATGGTCTTATGGTCTCGAGCTTTTACAAGCTTATATTAACCATTTCTCAAAATATCATTACTTCTAGCATGGATTCTGACTTAGAGGCGTTCAGCCATAATCCAGTAGATGGTAACTTCGGCTCAATGCTTTATCAAACAAAGCCATATATCAATTATCTGAATGAACAGTTCCTCTGGTGCTAAGTTCAATTACTATTGTAACAATCATCCACATCATCCACATCATCCACATCATCCATCATTTGGGTAAAATTAACCTGTCTCACGACGGTCTAAACCCAGTTCACGTTCCCTATTAGTGGGTGAAACAATCCAACGTTTACCGAATTCGGCTTTGGAATGATAGGAAGAGCCGACATTGAAGAATCAAAAAGTAATGTCGCTATGAACGTTCCTTTTGACTGCCAAAGCGCTCAGCCCCTCCACCGGCTGCATAAGAATACGTGGTCAGGGCTGTGGGTCCCTACATAGCAATAGCTCGGGTTGTTTCACAAATGGACCGTTCGGGACGAGCTGGTCTTAACGGAGGAGGATGTTAGGAAACGATTTCACAAGGATACTGAGATGCAAGGTATCCCCGTCGGGTAACACTTGCATACAACGTGCTTGTGTTTCATGTATGTGCAGGGTTGCATACAACGTGCTTGTGTTTCATGTATGTGCAGGGTTGCATACAACGTGCTTGTGTTTCATGTATGTGCAGGGTTGCATACAACCAGTGTATATAACAGTGAGGTTTTCCTCCCTTGGATAAATCAGGGAGTTCCTCGTCTATTCTAGGTTCAATACATACCATGATAAACTATAGGACGTAAGGAAGACGTCCATCATAAGACTAACAGGTCCTGCTACTGTTGAGCTCTTACATATATATGCCCACGAAGTGGGCATAATTAAGAAAATCATGGGAGTTACATCCCCATAATTAATATGTGGGGTTTCAGTTGCCCCATAATATCGCCCGCCTTCGACGGGTCCATATTATCTATCTCATAGTTAAAAATAGCATTTTTAATTTTTTACTAAATGATGTCAACTTACAACAAGATAAATTTTATTATATACTCTTAAATTTGTATTTATCATAAGTGATAATTTCCCCCCGGCGTAGCCGGTGGATAAACGGGATAATTTATTTTATGTGTAACATGAATCAAGGGAAGATAATCATTAGGGTTACACCCTCATAATTAATGATTTACATCAATAATGATTAATCCCCGGTTACACCGGCTAATTTATTTTTTATTTTACTAAAGGGTATTTATATGTATTATATTTTAGTATTTTAGTCCCGCACCAAAGCTGCGGCGGCCGTATATGTTATTATTTATTTTATATTTATATTCATTCTATATTATTTATTTTTATTTATTAATTAATTGAATTAAGACAGTAAAAATAAAATTTATTCCTAATTTTATAAAAAATGTTACCATTTTTCAAATTTTGGTATAGGGGAGGGGAGAGAGATAGGGAGGGGGGGGGGGGATTTCTAATATTTTTCTATGAAAATTATGTGGGGGGGGGGATAAGCTATACTCAACATTTAATTAAAATTAAAATTTTATCTTATTTTCTAATAGTATTTTTACTTTATTTATAAAAGAAATCCCGAAGGGAATAACAAGCAAAATTATCAAATTTAAGATACCTTTTACTTACAACGGCATTAGGCCGTTATTATTCACTTTATTATTTATCAATTTAATTTTATAAATTTATACTATTTTAAATTAGAATCTTATATATACATTATTTAATAAAATTCAACCCCCATTTGGGGGTTTAAGTATTAAAATTTTAAATAAAAAAAAATATAGATATAAATATAGTTATGGATAACCCCCCCCCCCGATATAGTTATAGATAATTATTTAATATTCCCCCCCCCCATAATTTTAGCTTGGTCGCAATTAAACCAGATCTCCGTCCTTCGGACGGGAATTTCTTGAGCAAAATAGAATATAGCTTTAAGATATATTGGGTTTCATGTTTCATGATTTACCAATAAGCTTTGTTTATCTCCTTGATAAGTATCATATTTATTAACTTCAACATGATCAATTTCTTTGGCAATAACTCATAAGAGTCGTGATGCTCTCGTTTTATCGCTTTTATAACCTGCTATACCATATAAGGTCTTATTAGGTTCCTTATAGGCAGTTATATAAGATATGTAGATCTTTTAAGTTAAAGACCTCTCAAAAATATATAATATTACCCACAAAGCAATATAAGACAAAATATATAATATTAACCACAAAGCAATATAAGACAAAATATATAATATTACCCACAAAGCAATATAAGACAAAATACATCCTAGACGGCGCACTCGCTCAAACAAATAGAGGGGCTTTTACCATATGTAATCCAATAGTACGCATGTTTAAGAATGTTACTATGAAATTTATTGCTCGCAATAGACTGGAAATACTCGTTAAATGTAAAGCAAAAATTGTTAGAGTAGTTAATCTTCCCTTCCATATAGATAAGTTACAGTGTTATTCGAAACGATTCAGACCAGCGCGGTAAAATTATTCAAACCAACGCGATAAAAAGTTTCATACCTCTTCACACAATCTTTCAAACCAAATGGACAAGTCGTTTTATAGAGGATAATAATGAAACCAGTTCAGTTCCGTCCGTTTTTACCCTTGATTGGTACTTGACCCTTGATTGCTACTGCAAGACTCCCAAATGTAGTACATATGAGGCAATCGTCCAGATTTAAGATTTCAGAATATTGGATTCTAATAAAAGTTGGTGTGAAACATTATGCCATTTGGTTTGAAAGACACTGTACTAGCTGAATTGTTGAACGTTAGCATATACCAATTGGTATACAGGAACCGTTATATAGTTGGACTGCAATAACTCTCTCTAATGAGCGACTTGGGTAATCAGTTCTGTCATCTGTCTTGTAACTCTATTGCTATGTAAAGTGGTGAGTTCGTGATCTCTGTTTCACAATTGATGCCGCTCAATACTGAGCAGAATCCTGGCTTTATATAGTTAATCCTGGGCACTCCCAAACGATCTCTCTCCTTCGTCAAACGCCCTCATCTATATTGTCTTCTCCAAGACAATGCTCGGAGCTAGACGGAGCTAGACGGAGCTAGACGCGAGCCCATAGAGCCCTAGCTCTACCTTTGTCTCTTCTTCAACAATACAACATTGTTTCATCTGGATAGCATGACATGAGCATGCAGTACCCGCACATGTACTGGTCTCAAGTTCATCAGTCACATGTCGCATGTTCCAACATGAATAACCTCTACGAATGCCCGGCCGTAGCGTAGGCCGGGTATCCCCCCCCCCCCGAATTACTAGTTTTCCATATAAACCTGGGTCTAATAAAGTGATTGACATTCTACTATTACTAGAATCTAACTTATAAAAGTATTTAATACTTCAATAAATTATGAGGGGTGAAACCCATTCCTCCCTCACATTTCTTTATGCTTGATAAATATTCCCCATTTCTAGATGAAATATTTATATTTTCTCCTTTATTGAATTTCCGATTCGGAAATTCTATCTGTTGCTGAGGATCCTTCGTTCCTATCCTTACCATTGTTGTAGTGGAGAGTTTTTCGATGCCACATTTCTCTCAAAGTTATATGAGCCGCTCCGGTTCCTATGGTGGTGTAGTGTATAGTGCTATGGTGGTGTAGTGTATAGTGCTATGGTGGTGTAGTGTATAGTGCTATGGTGGTGTAGTGTACAGTGCTATGGTGGTTCTCGTTGATCATTGGTAGAGTTTTCCGACTAAGACTCGCACTCTTTTCGGACCAATAGATTTTAAATGGATGCGTTGAGAGTCAACAGATTACTTCTTCAACAGATAAAACTCGCTAATTCACAAATTGTGAATACCTGTGTAAACAGACTCCTTAGCTATTCCTCAATAAGTACTCCACTTACAAAAGGAAGTAAATAAATGCGGTAATGTCAACAAGTACCTAGTGTTGAGAGTTATGATATACACTCCCATAATCTGGAACAGTTATCAAGTTGGAGTTCCAACAAGTCCCTTAAGTGTGGGACTTCAGTGATCATCTTAAACGCTTATGGTCTTCTTTAGAGTTGATATCCGTGATCTTAATCTTCTTATTGATACCGCTCAAACAAGAGCGGGATCCTCTCTATATATAGTCAATCCTGGGGACTCCCACATCCGATACCGGCGTCCCGTAATTGACTGTGCATGATAACTGTACGTCCTCATCGTGCACATATCCCTGTTTCATCTGCACCATGTACCTCTGAAACATGTGGGAGATATCCACATCATCTCAAGCCTGTATGATGTCGTTGACCTGCAGGCAACATGTTTCACAGTTGCCCGCACTCACAGGTTGACACATGTCCCACAAGTTCAACACCTAGCGTGTACGGAGTCAAGGTACTTCGCAGATGCATGGCATGCAGACCAGTGAAGTATTATGTGCAGGTTACCAGTGGGTGCAGAGTTTTCACCCACCTCAACACATACAGTGTTATTCGAAACGATTCAGACCAGCGCGACAAAATGATTCAAACTAGCGCGCCAAAATGTTTCGTACCCCTTCGCATAGTCTTTCAAACCATATGGACAAGTTGTTGTATACAGGATGATAAGGAAACCCAGTTCAGTTCAGTTCAGTTCCGTCCGTTTTTACCCTTGATTGGTACTGCAAGACTCCCAAATGTAGTACCATATGAGGCAATCGTCCAGATTTAAGATTTCAGAATATTGAATTCTAATAAAAGTTGGTGTGAAACATTATGCCATTTGGTTTGAAAGACTGTGCGAAGGCGTACGAAACTTTTTGTCGCGCTGGTTTGAATAGTTTTGAAAGACACTGTACATATCCCTGTATATCAATATATACTAAAACAGGTTGAAAGGTAAGGCGCACACAGATATTACACCTATTTTTACGTTTTTATAATACCCGCTATTACTAAGATAATAATGATATTAATATAAAAATTATAAGATATATAAGTTTTTATGTGTTATTTATATATAATAAACATATGATATATGTTAGACCTACCATGGGTAGACACACTACCCATAGAGGTATCTTCGAGCCTACGAATGCCAAGTGACTCATCCAAGGCACCATAACCCGTGACTTGGACTCATCGATTCACCTTACCTCGTGACATGGCGTTTAAGCGCCCTGCTTCACTCTCTGGTATTCACTGGCTAACTATATAAGTACTCGGATTCCCACTTATTGGGAATCCATCAACGAATGAACATAACTCCTAGTACTAGACGTATTCAAGAATCTAACAATATATATCATAGAATATATGATAATAATAGAATATATGATAATAATAGAATATATGATAATAATAGAATATACCGGATAATATCTGCCCATATTATATAGGAGATGATATCTATATGAAATGTATGATAAATATCCGCCGCGAAGCGATACCGGCCGTAGGCCGGCATTTATAATAACATAGATTTATAATATCATAGATTTATAATATCATAGATTTATAATATCATAGATTTATAAGAGATAGATAAAGAAATATATGATAAAAGGTAAAGATATATTTTATTTAGCTTGTTTAATTTAAAAATTATATCTAAAATCTTTATACAAGATATTATTGAATTCAAAATATAATGTTAGACCCACCACGGGTAGTGTACAGTGTACTACCCATGTGGATGCTGAAGGCCTGCACTGGTCGATCAGATGTGGAGCGGCCTTCGGTCCTCAATACGACCTCTATTCCTCGATGCCGGACCAGTCTATATAAGGTGCAATGGTTCCTCCGTGAGGAATCATCGACGAATTAACATACAAAACACACTAAACAGAGTACTGGACGTAACCAGAATCTAACATATAAGTAAAATATGTATATATGAGTATATGAGTATCTATATATAAGAGATGTATAAAGTATAATATATCCCCCCACAGGGGATATGATCTGCCCCTAGAATATAATCTAAGCGGGGTCATTTAATGTAATAAATAGCGTCTTTTAAATAACCACTAAATAAGATACAGAAAACATGAGCTTGTATCATAGCGATAGCAAATTCTAAAATAGTTATAGCTATAACACCTGCCATAGGTATAAATCCACTAACAAAACCTAATATAGATGAGCTCATTAAATTTAATATTAATGAACCTAATATTAACATTAACAAATGTCCTGACAATCAATTTGAACTACTTTGTTCCGGCTACGCCGGAATATAATCAGCAGGGGTGAAACCCCTCCTAATTAATCCCCCGGGATGAATTTTCTTTAATCTTAAATTACTTTTTATATCAGCATTTTGGCTTAAGAACCAGTTTCCTGGCCATTAGAGTACACCTTATAATACATATAACTTATATAGATCTATATATCAAAAAACCATCTACTCGTTGCTCTTTTGCATTAATAAATATATCAAACATATAGATTTATCCCCCTTTGGGGGATATAATCATGGTGGTTTCATTGCTACTTTCGCAAGAATCTATAGATCCATACACCAAATGCCAAAAATGCCAAAAATGCCAAAAATGCCCAAAAACACAAAAAAAACGAAACAAACACAACTATACCCTCTAAACACTCTTCATAGAATCTTCATGACCCCAGAAAAATTTCTCCGACGTTCGGGTGATTTATGGAACTCCATGGAGGGGAAGGGAAGTTCTGGTGCCTGCCTGCATATACCGCGTCTAAATCGCAATGTTAATCTCGCACCTAAAAAGGCCTCTCCAGACCATCAGATCATCAGACCATCAGATCACCAGATCACCAGACCACCAGACCCCCAGACCACCAGACCACCAAACCACCAAACCACCAAACCACCAAACCTCCAACTTTGCATCACTATACACATATACCCAGACTGGCTAGACTATATACACTCCTATTCCAACCCCCTCATAAATCTTTAGAATTCAATTGGTCTGTTCCAATTGACAAAGTCACTACCCAATCAGGAACCAGAACCATACCAGAACCAAAACCGGAATCAGGAACAATCCACAGTCTATCTGTCCATTTGTCTATCTATCTGTCTGTCTGTCTGTCTATCTGTCTATCTGTCCATTTGTCTATCTATCTGTCTGTCTGTCTGTCTATCTGTCTATCTGTCTATCTGTCTATCTGTCTATCTGTCTATCTGTCTATCTGTCTATCTGTCTATCTGTCTATCTTTCCACTGTCCATCTGTCTATCTTTCCACTGTCCATCTGTCTATCTTTCCACTGTCCATCTGTCCATCATTTATCTGTCCATCGGTCTATCATTTATCTGTCCACCTGTCTATCTTTCCACTGTCCATCGGTCTATCATTTACCCGGATTTATATCCATCTATCCACCTATCCATCTTTGTTTCTGATACTTTTCTACTATGGATAATATCCCGTATGCAGGACCGCATGTCCCTAGCACCGCTGGAACTTCAGCGGTTTTGGGTGCCGTGATATCGTTGGTGTTTAGGGTGGCGTTGGTATTGGCTCATAACCTCTTGGTCGTTTTGCCCGCCCAAATCGTCCACATGTTGCTGAAACAGTTCATGATCCGCATGTCGCTCCTGCTGTTGATGCTCACTCTAGCAGGAACTCTTAGTTTTATGTACTACATTGTTCGACAGCGATATCTCCGCAAATACTCGGAGGAAACGACTCCCAAACAGAACAAAATCGACCATACCAAAACAAACGGCCAGATCGATTACCTTGCGGCCAAAAAACGCAAGGGCGGAAGAGACTCGCTGCCCAACTACTTGGACGAGTTTCTCCTGGCCATCAAGGTGTTTGGGTACCTTGAAAGACCGGTTTTCCATGAACTTACCAAAAATATGACAACCCAAAAACTAGTGGATGATGAAATCTTGTGTTTGGACGAAACCCTTGGCTTTTCCATTGTGGTGGAAGGTGTTGTACAGGTCTTCAGTAAGGCCCAGGAAGGTGGCGATATGGGTGCTTTTGACCGGAAAAGCGAATATGATAATGGCGAGTTCATCATGGTTCATAACCAACGCTACCAGCTTTTAAATGAGGTGAAAAGTGGAGCTCCATTATCTTCTCTTCTTAGTACGGTGGATTTGTTCCGGTCGAAGCCGAAGAAACGGCCACCAAGATCTGGTGCCGAGCTCAAACCATCTAATTTGGATATAGGTCTGAATTTGAACTTGGCAACTTCGAGCTCTAATTTGAATTTGAATCTGAACTTGAATTTGGGCAATCTGGCTTTTGATCTCCATGATATTCTGAAAAACCCCGAGAAAAGCGATACAAAAACGACCAAAATGGAGGGAAGTGTTCTAAAAATGGGCGAAAATGACCCCAAAATCCATCTAAACGACCCTAAAACAGGTTTAAACGACCCCAAATTAGGCCACCTCGAAATTGACCCGTTTGCAAAAAGTTTCTCCCCTTATTTCCTGTCTCCAGCATCACCAGGCCCCGAATGGCCCGAATCTAGAGCCACTCTGGAAGAACCACAAGATGAATTACCCCAAATCATTGCTAAACCAAAACAACTGTCGAAGTCAGGTCTGTCCTGCACAGCCACCATTGCCATTATCCCAGCTCTGGCTTTCCAAAGGGTATATTCAAAATACCCAAAGGCTACTTCGCACATCGTGACCATGGTATTGACCCGGCTCTATAAGGTGACTCAAAATGCAGTCCATAACTATTTTGGACTAACTAGTGAAATCATCGAAAGTGAGATTTCGCTTAACTACGAAGCGTCTTTGTGCAAACTTCCCAGTTACTTATCAGAGTCAGTGTTGGAGAGTCTCCGTGCTCTGTATACTGCTGGGTCTGCACATATGCAAAATGCCATCAATGTGATGGAAAAATCCACTAAAAAACCTCGCAAGCTTAATCGGGAAAACTCGTCTAGGTATGTTGTTCTTGCTCTGCGACTGAAACTGTCCCACCCAGGAGACCTTCTTTCGTCGGTACCGTTATCGAGGAAATCGAATTTATCACAGAAAAGTCTTCGGAATCCCGTGGACTCAACCTCAAGACCTCTGCCATTGTCACGAGGCAGTTCTGGGGTCAAAATCAAGACGAATGGCATGCCTGTTTCGGGAAATAGCGAAAAACGCCGTTTCTCCGGTGAAGGAACGGCCAATTTTGACCAGCACTTCTCGGATGAGAGAGAAGAAACCGAGGAAACGTCTTTAAGGACTGCTATTGCCGAGAACGTGTTCAAACTCCTCGGAATTGAAGACGATTTAGGCAGGCCTACTACTGAGGGTTTCCTTTCCGGTGCTAGTTCTGCCAGTTCTTCTCGGATTGGACTCAATTACTTGGCTGACCCTCAAGTATCTGAAAGGTACTTCTACAGCTCTATCCAGGAGTCGGCCAGTGGCTTGTTCCTGCCCCATCCCCATAAAGTGTATCCTACTATACACACTGATCTGGGCCAAAAGGAACGAGTTCCCAAAAAGGAAGAACGGTTGCCTAAACGGGACAAGTCTAAGGTCGACTATAGTTTGGCAGCTGCCAAAAGTGCATTCAGCAAAAATATCGAAGTCAAATATTTTGCACCGGGCACGACGCTTGTTTCGCAAGACTCGTTCGAAACAGGACTCTATTATGTGATCCATGGTACTTTAAATGTGACTACCCGGAAACAAAAAAATGAAAACCCGGATTCCCACACTGAAACAAATGGTCATGGATGTGAACATAACATCAAACATCTATACACAGTTCAATCTGGAGGAGTGGCTGGATATTTAAGTTCATTGGTCGGATTCAAATCGTTGGTTTCAATTGTGGCAGGTGAAACAAGCAGTTCCGAAGGAGCTATTGTGGCGTACGTTTCAAAAGACGATTTTTCCCGGTTCATGGATAAATTCTACTTTTTACAGCTCCCCGTTGCAGCCAAACTCAAGAGTCTTTTGCCCGAATTGATCAAAACCATTGACTTTGCTTTAGAATGGTGTCATATTCCTGCAGGAGGAATCTTAGCCTCGCAAGGTGATTGGGCCAATGGGTTCCATATTGTTTTAAGTGGACGGTTTAGGGTGGTCCGGAATAATCTCCATAAGATGCAGGCCTCCAAGGAGTGTCTTGTGGACGAGTCCAATTTCAGCAAAAACAACGAAAACGAAGATGAATACGAGGTTTTGGGCGAGTATGGCCATGGCCAGTCCATTGGAGAGGCAGAGGTGTTGACTGCATCCAGGAGAACCAATTCTTTGATTGCAGTTCGGGACTCAGAAACTGCTCGAATCCCAAGAACTCTTTTCGAGATGCTCTCGCTTCAAAACCCTTCCATTATGGTCAAGGTTTCTCGGATCGTGGCCAACCGGGTGTTGGAATCTAATAATAGGGAAGCATTAGTGCATGCAGGTGTGGGACCCCGGGCCCACCATGGCTCCGAAATCAACCGCAATTACAAGACAATCACCATTCTTCCCTCGGTCAGCGGTCTTCCGGTCAAAGAATTCGCCGAACAGCTTCTTCAGGCCCTAAAAGCCATTGGAAGAGACGTCATCGCATTGGACAGAACTTCTACACTTACGCATTTAGGAAGACACGCCTTTGACGAGCGTCTTTCTCACCTCAAACTCTCCGGCTACTTCGCCTACCTCGAGGAAAAGTACGAGACCATCTTGTACGTGTGTGACACTCCGCTCCGATCCAGCTGGACATCTACGTGTATTTCCCAGGGCGACTGCATCTTGCTCTTGGCTGATGCCGAGGATGACGAGTGTGCCACCAATATCGGAGACTACGAGCGGCTTTTGGTGAAATTAAAAACCACTGCTCGGACGGATTTGTGTCTTCTCCACACAGACAAGTCGGTGATGCCTGGGTCCACTAGTATCTGGCTTAAGAACCGCATGTGGATCCAGGATCACCACCATATCCAGATGGCGATTTCACGTGATACGCTTGTCAAACGGCACATCAAAAAGAGGAAAAACATTCTCTTTGATTTGGCCTTGAAACTCAGCAGCAAGGCTAACCCCAATATCAAACTTAAGCTTGAAAATGTGACGTCACGTGCCATGGCATCTCTAATCAAGCTCAATGATCGGGTCAATAAGAGGCAGGAACTATTGCCTGCAGCACATAAAAATGATTTCATGCGGTTAGCTCGGATCTTGTCCAATGAAGCCGTGGGGTTGGTGTTGGGAGGAGGTGGATCACGTGGAATCTCACACGTGGGTGTGGTCACTGCCCTTGAAAAACACGGCATTCCAGTGGATATCATTGGTGGAACACTGATTGGGTCTTTTGTGGGAGGTCTCTATGCCAAGGAAAACAATATCGTGTCTATTTATGGTATGAGCAAGAAGTTCTCCAGTCGAGTGGGGTCCATTTGGCGGAATATCTTTGACTTGACGTATCCCGTGACCTCGTACATCACCGGTTACGAATTCAACCGGGGAATCTGGAAGGTGTTTGGGTACTCGGAAATCGAGGACTTCTGGATCAAGTATTTCTGCAACTCCACCAACATCACCAACTCCAATATGGAGATCCACGAAAGTGGCTATGCCTGGAGATTTATCCGGGCATCTATGTCCTTGGCTGGGCTTCTTCCCCCCATTGCCTATAATGGAAGCATGCTCTTGGATGGAGGGTACTTGGATAACCTTCCAGTTTCGGAAATGAAGAGCAGGGGAGCCAAGTACATTATCGCGGTGGATGTGGGGTCTGTGGACGATAAAACGCCCATGACCTATGGCGATACGCTCAGTGGATTCTGGGTGCTTTTCAACCGAATCAATCCATTTTCCAAGCATCCGAATGTACCTAATATGATGGATATCCAGCTCCGGTTGGCGTATGTGGCCAGTGTATACGCGTTGGAGCTTGCCAAAAAGACACCCGGGGTGATATATCTCCGGCCACCAATTGATGACTATGCCACGCTTGATTTCTTGAAGTTCGACGAAATCTATAATGTGGGCTTGGCCTATGCTGATCTGGTGTTGACGCGGTGGCAGGAGAAAGGAGAGTTTCCAAAAATTGCAGGTATGACCAAAATCGGCCACAAAGATTCGCAAAGAAAGAGCATTTACCGGAGGAATTCTATTTAACCTAGAAGTCATTTTTGTTTTTTTCGGAAGTGGATTAGAAACGGTGAACGAGCCAAAATTATACTTCATGCAAGAAGTTGAGCATTAAGATGTTTGTCCAGTTACTTCAACAGGCATGCAATTCGTCATATCTTCATACTACACATACACATACACATACACACACACATACATCTATAATCTATAATCTATAATCTATAATCTATACACCTCACTACCACTCTCATACTACACACTACACTATCACTCTCATACTACACACTACACTACACTATACACTATACACTATACACTATACACTATACACTACACTACACTACACTATACACTACACTACACTATACGAAATAGGACAATACTAATGTTACATACAATGTTACTCTCATGCCTATGTCTGGTACTTAGCTACCCAATACTTTTCGGTTAGGAGTCCTGGAGTTTGGTTATGGTTCTAGGAATCGGAGGCTCTCAATGACTTTCCACGAGACCAAATGGTGCAAGACTAAATACTTAATTACTAGTAGTGACGTTCATAAGGCATATTAGTCCTATAAGCAATATATTACTAGATACTATACTATTGTCAACAAGTACCTAGCATGTACGGAGTCAAGGTACTTCGCCGATGTGTTGTATGCAGACCAGCGATAGCATTATGTGCAGGAACCTGGTGGGTGAAAACTCTCCACCCACTTCAGCACATATCGCACTTTGGTCTTGTAAGGTACAACTTACATATCCCTGTATATCAATATATACTAAAACATAGGTTGAAACGTGTAAACTCCTCACATATTCACATATCTTGATGAGACGATGAACTTCATGTTTAACAAGTACGTCACTCTGGACTGTACTCCATGGTCTTTGAAAGGACCACCTGATGTACCCGAGTCACGGGTACATGAGGAGATAAGTCATCTACACGGACGAGTCGCCGGGCCGCGTACAGTGTTTTTCAAAACGATTCAGACCAGCGCGGCAAAACGATTCAGACCAGCGCGGCAAAACGATTCAAACCACACAAGCAAAATTAAACAAACCAATACACTTGACCTCCTAACAAGTTGTTGTATACAGGATAACAAGGAAACCAGTTCAGTTCCGTCCGTTTTTACCCTTGATTAGTACTTGACCCTTGATTAGTACTTGACCCTTGATTGGTACTTGACCCTTGATTGGTACTTGACCCTTGATTGGTACTTGACCCTTGATTGGTACTTGACCCTCGATTGGTACTTGACCCTTGATTGGTGCTTGACCCTTGATTGGTACTTGAGCCTTGATTGGTACTTGACCCTTGATTGGTACTTGACCCTTGATTGGTACTTGACCCTTGATTGGTACTTGACCCTTGATTGGTACTGCAAGACTCCCAAAGGTAGTACATATGAGGCAATCGTCCAGATTTAAGATTTCCGAATATTGAATTCTAATAAAAGTTGGTGGGAAACATTACGCCATTTGGTTTGAAAGACTGTGCAAAGGGGTACGAAACATTTTGTCGCGCTGGTTTGAATCGTTTTGAAAAACACTGTATAGAGAACGAGTTCTTCCGTAGGGTCAAGTGATGGGGAGGACTGGACCCAAGTCACAATCAATAAGAGTAAGTCTGAAATTTAACAAGTCACAATCAATAAAAGTAAGTCTGAAAGTTAACAAGTCACAATCAATAAAAGTAAGTCTGAAAGTTAACAAGTCACAATCAATAAAAGTAAGTCTGAAACTTAACAAAAGTCTCGCCAAACATACCACTATGAGTTTATCAGCAAGACATAAATTAAGTACCCTTTCGGATATACATACAATCTAGAGAGACTCTAAGCAGAAATATGGCATGTCACAGATGTCCCAATTTTATTACCAATTATCATAATGCATCAGATACAATGAAGCTGTGTAATTAGACCTATATCAGAACATATACCTTATGGTTATAGGCAAATAATGATGAAAAATTAGGTTACTCACACTCACACTAATAATACTCCGAACTCTTACTTTATTCAGTATACTCACTTATGGATCATTGTTAGGATTAGACAGCGCTGGCTTAAAATATTGAGATAGAGCACTACCTGTGGTGGATCTAACAATACTGACAAGTGTCTATACTACTATACTGACAAGTGTCTATACTACTATACTGACAAGTGTCTATACTACTATACTGACAATTAGTTTAGTACAGACTAGTACATGGTAGAATACTTACTAGCGTAGATCTGCAGTATACTTTGAGTGCAAACTTAGAGTATGCTTCAGTGTAGTCCATAGTGTACTGAATATACTCCAGGTAATAATATGTACTATATGGTGATGCCCTACAGTGCTACTCTACAGTGCTACTCTACAGCGCTACTCTGTAGAGCTACCCTGTAGTACTAGAACCAGTCCTTTCATGACTCTACCGTATTACCAGTCCTTTCATGACTCTATCATACTAAACTTCGAGTCAACCTTCAGCGTTGGTATCTTTGCATATACCAAGGACCATCGAAAAGACTTCTTTGAAGGTGGGTCAATACGTGATCTTGATGTATTCCTTATCAGAAGAGTTCGTGATTGCGTTATATGCCTGCTTCATGTGTGGAATCATCCCCATTCCAATGCTTCCTTTTGACTCCAACAGAATCGGAGAAGATTTTCCTGCGTATGTTGGCGTAGTGAAGGATTTCGCTGTTCAAGAAGTTTTCGTCAATGATGATGTTGAAAGATTCATGACAAATGGAGCTGTTGCAGATGCTCTAAAGAAAATGAACCATCGGCGTGCCACTCCACTCAGAATCAAAAATCCCACCAAGATCTCCAAAGTGTCTAATGTTGCGTCGTTGAACTCCAAACTATCAAAATATCAGTCCGAGGCGAAATTCAGAGACGAAAACACCGTCGCTTTGGTTTGGCTTCATTTCACTTCCGATCACTATAGAGTCGGTGCCAACTTGAGCCACCAGAGCATCATAAACATCTGCAAGGTGTTCAAAGAAACATGCAATTGCTCCTCCAAATCAGCCATAGTCGCATGTGTCCGGCACTCTTCCGGATTAGGCTTCATGCAAGCTGCGTTATTGGGTGTCTTTTTAGGTACTACCACATACCTCAGTTCACCAGTCAATTTTGCCAGCAATCCAACTGCTTTCTTCTTTGCTCTTGCCCGGTACAAGGCGAAGGATGTGTTCATGACGGAGCAAATGCTTAAGTATGCGGTTTCCAAATTGAGCCCAAAAAATTTCAACTTGGCTTGCTTGAAGAACTTGATGATCAGCACAGAGAGTAGGGTGGAGATCGACTTGCTTAAGAAAATCGCCAATATCTTCATACCTGCCAAACTCAGTGCTGCTTCTATGTCTGCAGTTTACAACCATTGTTTCAACCCTATCATTTCAACAAGATCATACATGACGGTGGCCCCAGTGGACCAAAAGGACCCGTGGATACATTCACCAATACGCAGTTCGTGGGCAAGATTGCCGATGGCAACAGCGACATGACTTACCTAAGAACCGGAGATCTAAACACTGGTTTCTCCGGTGTAGGTGGAGGTACTTCATACCGTTCCCACAAGTCTACTGGACGTTGATACTCAATCGCCCTCGACGGAGTCCAATTAATAATCCTTGCCGCTTCGATGATGGCTTCGGGCCAGAAGTTGATCGGTCATTTGGCATCAGATAGCAAACATCTGGTCTTTCTCTGAAGAGTTTGATGCATACGTTCGGCCATGCCGTTCTGATGTGACGCTGTGGGAATAGTGTATAACTGTTGGATCCCATGCTCAAGGCAGAAATCTCATAACCTTTTTTTTTTCGGGATTGATACCGTTGTATTCAATGATCTCTAGAAATCTGCGCCCCTTGCTCCAATTTATAGTCTCTCCCAGCTCGACGCTGCTCCTGTGGATGACTCTAGGTCATGCTTAATAATGCTACGCCTCCGGCAACGCCCACCAAGGCATCGGCGTAGACTCCCATATCCAGCAAGCCGATCACATATTTCTCATATTCGTCCTTCTCCTTTATGGAAACACTCTTTGGTTGTCTCAAGTAGGCAGAGAAGGTCAAGGTTTCACCAAAAGTAGATGTTGGCAAATGGATATCTTGTTGTTGGACGTAACCAATAGATCTTTGGAAAGAAGAACAAAGGCTTACCGTCGACCAAGCACTAACTATAAGACTAACTATAGGACTAACTATAAGACTAACTATAGGACTAACTATAGGACTAACTATAGGACTAACTATAAGACTAACTATAGGACTAACTATAAGACTAACTATAGGACTAACTATAGGACTAACTATAAGACTAACTATAAGACCAACTATAGGACTCCATGAGTATACAAATACGCCAGGCTCAAAAGGTCAGCCCAAGAACAGGCAAGCAATATCTCCATATGTAGATCGCTACCCATGGTGGTTCTGACACATAATGAGCAAAGCAACTATAGTAGAAAGAGAGATTGTTCCATTAATAAGAATCATGGTATTGTATACAATTTATCGTACTAAAACATCCAGCACTCTTACATTGATGTACCTTGAATTCCTCTCAACTTCATTAAATATAGTGTAAAGTAATCAGAGTAGTAATCAGAGAAATAGATGGACATGTCTTATATTTATTACTAGCATAATGGTACTATCGTAGACTATTATATGGCTAGACGATGGCTGGTACTGGTGTAGACTGTGTACTGGTGTAGACTGTGTACTGGTGTACTAAACGGTAATTACACGACTGAATGTAAGGCTATACTTGATACTATGGTACGATCACTGTCCTATTTGACTATATTATATACTCACTACTAGAGAGCTGAGTAGTGGGTGTTAGCTCAAAGTCTCACCTCACCATGTGAACATACTCAACCGTCAGCTACTCCTAGTGGTCGACCACTTCATCTCCAAACTTGTGGCTTTCAACGAACAAAGTACTACTAAGGCACCAAACTTGCCAGCAAGAATTATGCTGAATTATGTACATTCAGCTTCACTCTATACTTCATCATAAGATCATTAGTCGGACCAAGCCTAGTTAGAAAATTGGTCTAATAGACCAAGCCTAGTTAGAAAATTGGTCTAATAGACCAAGCCTAGTGAGACCAAGCCTAGTGAGACCAAGCCCAGTAAGACCAAGCCTAGTAAGACCAAGCCTAGTAAGACCAAGCCCAGTAAGACCAAGCCTAGTAAGACCAAGCCTAGTAAGACCAAGTCTATGTTGAGACTATGTGTTTAGAAGACCCAAGACTATAGCCCATCACTTGGAGTAGTCAAGACTAAACTTAGTTAGCTTGGACTCCATGCTAATAGTACACTAATAGTACACTAGTCGAACTAGCAATACTAATAGCTGGGCTAGCCGTACCATTAGTATTCCAAAGACCCACCACAACCAAAACCAAATCAATCGATTGCCTTCAAATTGCTCTATCAAGAGTATAGCCTAAACTTCTCGGTTGCTCTATCAAGAGAACAGCCTAGATTTCCTGATACTCATGATCAGTAAGACTAAAGGTTATAGTCCTCCCTTTCGGCCTCGATATCCTCCGTTGTTCTTAGGGTGCGGTAAAAGTTCTCCACCACTTGGTGGCATCTGACCCGGTGTTTCCGGAAATTGAGCACTTGGAGGCCTTCCCTGGACGAAGCCCTGGAAAGTGCCACATATGCCTGGCCATTTTCGAAGATCTTCGTAAGATCCACCTTCACCAACGAAAGTGTCTGGCCCTGTGACTTGTGGATGGAAAGGGCCCATGCTAGCATGAGTGGGAGTTGCACCCTATACGCAAGCACCTCTTCGGTGGTGTCGTCGGTGATCTCCCACCGTTCGGGCTCCACCAATACATCTCGCGTGGTGACTCCATCAAGACACTTGAAGCGTACCAATGGGTGTTTCTGGCCTTGCGATGATTCTTCCAATTTGTTTAGAAAATCGAGTTTTCTCTTCAAGTTCATTTCGGATGCTCCATGAGTATCTCCCGTTTCATAAAGAAAGTCGGAACTCTCGGCTTCAGTTTCACATTGAGACTCATAATCTTGACTCGAGCTTTTGCTCATGAAGTTGAACACGTTATCAAGCGATTCTTGCAGCTGCTTGATCAAGTGGCCATGTTCCTTCTCATTGATATCCTCGCTGTTCACGGGTTTTCCCAACTTATTGCTCAAAATCCCGGCCACTTTCTCCTTACTGATGCGGTTTACCATCTCCTCGAACGAGATGTCTGGATGATGTTTGATCAACTGCCGGCCATGGTAAACGTCTCTATCGTAGAACCCAATGACTTTGCCTACCGACCCGTTGACCAATGTATCGTCGAAGTTCTTGATACACATGACCTGCGCGTTTTCCTTGAGGAACAACTTGGAGGGTGCCAAGAAGTTGCGCAAAAGCTTTTCCCGGGCCAAATCCGGAAGCGAGCCTCCATCTTTCGCTGTGTACAGCATAGAGGTGCCCTTGAGCTCGGCCAACTTGGAGTTGTTGGCCTTTTCCACTTCAAACCGCGTGGCATATAATTCTGTGGGCACGATTCCGTCGGTGGTCTCCAAGGGCCTGGAAAGCCGGAGAAACTCGTGCTCAGACTCGGGTGTCACCACACCATGCCGCATATCGTTGAGCATATCAATGAACTGGTCATCGCCCTTTTGCCGGAAAACCTCCGTTAATATAATGCACTCGGAGATAGCCTGCCCCCATGCCACACTTTCAAAGGCGAATAGGGCGCAGTCCTTGGTCTCGGTGCCGTCCTTGCTGACATCATTCTTGCTGACGGGCGGAAGCTGGTAGAAATCTCCACACAAAATCACCTGGATACCTCCAAATGGCTTATCACGCACACGCCGGATCGACCGGGCCACATAATCAAGTTTGTCGAAAAGCCGGCCGTCGATCATACTGATTTCGTCCACAATCAAGACTTTGGTGCTCTTCCACCTTGCCACGGCCTTCCTATTGCGTCTGACCATTTTAAGTGTGGCGTCCAGATCTCCATCACTGATTCCAATTCCGGCAAAACTGTGTAACGTCATGCCTCCAATGTGGAACCCAGCAAGACCAGTGGACGCAGTCACGGCCACCTCGCCGGGTACGTATTTGTTCTTAAGGGCCTTGATCATTTCTCTTAGAAGCACCGATTTTCCTGTACCGGCCGACCCGGTGAAGAAGAGCGACTTTCCTCGTAGCGCCATATCAATGACGTTTTGTTGCTGCTGGGAGAGGAGCATAGGACGCACTCTTTTGCGTTCGAGCTCTGCCATGGCCAAATCCATTTCATCCTCTTCACTTTCAAAGTGATTTTGTTCCCCATTTTGGAGTATCTTGTTTGTGAGGGCATCTGCTTGCGTGGCTAGCTGGATGGTGGGGTAAGCAAAGCGGGGTTTTTTTGCAGGCCGTTCCTTGGCCACGGTATTGAACCCCCGGATCTGTTCTTGGGAGAAATACGACCGGACCTGTGGTGAGATCGGCGAGTCAGACAATCCGGGGTAGTTAAATCGGGGTTTTTTGAAAGGGGAACCAGCTCCATGCAGTCTTTCCTCAGGGCTTCGTTCGGGGCTTCGTCTACGAAGTCCAAGCCCCATGGGCGACTGCATAATATCCAGACCAGCCATGGGTCTTGTGAATCTGCTATTTTGTTCGGGAGATTCGTCGGGAAAGCTCTTTGAGTCAGGTGATTTTGATAGGTCCGGTCTCTCTCCAATTACACCAGAATTTAAAGTCAAATCTGGTCTCTGTCCAATTGTGCCGGGATTCAAATCTGGTCTATCACGAATTGCACCAGAAGTTAAATTCATATTTGAACTCTCTCTCATTTCCCGATCATACCGTTCGGGAATTCTGGCTTTGAAACTTTCTGTAGCCGTTAACTCATATTTCGCTCTATTGCTTTGTGGGCTTCTTTGGAACCTTATAGTATCACTTTCTGGGATTTCTTGGAACCTCTGAGGTCCACTGATTCCAGATTCGCTCTTGACTATGGTTGAGTCAGAACTGCTGTGCAATGATGATGGGCCCTGTCTTCGTGGACTCCCCAATAGAGGGGGTTTCACCTGTGGATTAGCCAATTTGGGCGAATTTGCGAACTTCATCGCCTTCAACTCGGGAGTCATTGTACTCGATGACGGAGCAAATGTCGATTGTGAAGTCCATTGTGGAGGTTTCAAGGCACTGCACACAGTCCCCTTGTTCAGAGAATCCGTACTTTCAAGACTTTTATAACTTCCCAAACTTCTTGCACCCTCATATGAGCTTTCTGAAGTACTTCCTGCACCTCCTATACAATAGTATTCTCCACTATTTCTTCCTGTCTTTTCTGTCATGAACTCTGTCTTCAACCCAGTAGAAGGGTTTTCTGTATATAGCACAGGCTTTGTTGAATACTTCAAAGAGCCTGCCATTTCGGACTTTACCCTAATTTGAACACTCTCTTTTTGAATGCGCTCATTACAACTGCCCTCCGATTTGAGCCCTTGAAACTCCGATTTTGCCCCTTGAAACCCCGATTTGAGGCCTTGAAACCCCGATTTGAGGCCTTGAAACCCCGATTTGAGGCCTTGAAACCCCGATTTGAGCCCTGAACCCCCCAATTTGAGCCCTGAAGATTCTGTACTTCCTTGGTTTCTCGGCTGCTGCACCCGTAAATCCCGACCTCCACTCCCCAATGTCCCTAGAACATTGTGAGTATCCACCATACGACCACCAAAATTGGGGCCTTGGGTTTTACGACCGGAAGAAGTCTGGGCAACGGGTGAACTTTGGGAGATGGGTGCCTGCATAGAATCGGGGAGCCCCACCAAGTCTAGGGGGTCAAAAGGATCTTCGGAATCCGAGTACTTGTCCTTGACTGAATCCGGCAGCGACGCGGAAAAAGAGCCCAAGTCAATGTCTTGGAGCGTTTGGAGCTTGTCGGGCGTGGGTACTAGCAGATGTGCATTTTGTCCATGGAATCCTGACATGGCTCGGAGGGCAGACACAAAGCTGACGTTGGAGAAATGAGGGGTACACTTGCTTCCAAGAATCATCGACTCTTCGTACTGGTTGATGATATGCTGACTCGGCATGGCAATACGTTACGCGCATCGCGTGCACCCACTACCATTTCCACACATCCGTACACCCACAGAGAATCACAAAAAATCCTTAACACCTTAGTCCTATAATATCTGTAAACCCGACACCACGACTTGCGCCTATTTCAAATGTTGTTTGATGTCGCTGAATATCGTCGAATGTCGTTTAATGTCGTCGAATGTCGCTGAATGTCGCTTAATGTCGGTTAATGTCGCTTAATGTCGCTGTATGTCGTCTTGCTATGTCGCACCAAACCAGACATTCTAATACGAAATACCAACTAGAAATCATACTATTAAACTTCTACACATCTCCAATCACAATATATATTTATAAGGTTTCCTTCTTTGATCGCTTGTTGGAATCGAACCCACGACTTAGTAGATCCTGCACATAGAACGCGCTCTTAGCCACGCACCTCAACTGCTCTACAAACTACCCCATTTAATACCCTTAACACCAACATTAATCCTCCAGAATGACCGATGCAAAGGTATTTGCTTCGGCCATATATGCAGTCGTGCATCACCCACAAAAATTCGCCGAAATCCTCGCTCCGTTGGCCCGTATCGCCCATCCGTCACACCCTTACACCACGCCCCAAAATGTACTCCTGGCACTAGTGGTCCACACAAACCCGGTATCGACTCCAATTGCCGATATCCTAAATTTGGCAGCCGAAATATGTCAGGAATTTGAAATCAAAGGTTTTGGAGAAAGTTTGCCCGATTTAGAGTCTTATGTGCCGGACTCCGCCAAACTTGAGTCTTTTCTCTCAGAATTGGTCTCAAATTACTCGCTATCCGATGACGATTCGGACCTGGTCATTTTTATTTCGTCAGACCAAGCGGCTGTGGAGATATCACAAGCTTTTGTTGAGGATCTCAGGTCACGTGCGCGCCTGTTAGGCTTCGATCCTTCAATACCCCAAACTCTGGACCTTTCCCTGACTTTTTCAGACCAGCTCTTGGTTCTGTTTGTAAAGGCTAAGTGTCACCATACACTGCAGTTTTTTCCGGAGATTTCGGCCTTTTTTGATGGGTTCAGGGCTCTAGACCATGTATCCTCATACATATCGTGGGTCCATGGGGTCATACACCCCTACAATTTCTATACGCTGAACTATAAGGTGCCCAACGATATATTCACACCAGCAGGAGACTTTTTGCAGCTTAAAAGTCACCATGACCAATTCAATTACTTGGTGGAACCGCTTGCGCAGGGCTCAAAACCCATGGACATTTCTGCGGCTCGGTATTTGGCCGGAACTGTACTTCCATTGGCCATATATTATAATGGGGACTTGCTGGAACTTTCGAAATGGACAATTCAGAATTATACGCTGGGACTGCTAGCTGATTTCCGGTTCTGGCACGACCTTCTCCTGGTGCTCATGCAGTACATGGCCTATGACGGAACCAGCGTCCCCATAGAGTCATATTCCGTGCTTATAAGACAATACATTGGGATGTGTCTTTTCTTCGGGCTTGGAAACTCCACTTTGGGACCACTCGAGTATAGCCATGTGCAGGATCAGATCCTATCCACAATCCAGTACCTCTTGCAGCAATTGAATGTGGAGCAAAAACCCAGTGATGTTTTGGTGACCAATTCCAAAGACATAGAAGTGCCAGAGACCTTTTCCCAGTTCTTGAGCTTGCCACACCCCTTGGTTTCAACGATCTTCAACTCCGATCTTTCCGAAATCCTCTCAGACTTCCAGGCCGTGGTCAGCACGTGCTGCACATTATATCCCTTGAACGAACTCACCATCAAGAAGTATTTCCACTTAAAATCGGAAACTTCTGGAAATTGGGTGCAAAAAGAGACGCTTTCTATTCTCTCCAAGGTGGAAACGGCCAGTTACGAGCGTATGACGTCAGCAATTGAAGGGCTCAAGAAATCATTTATTTCTAGTCCTTCTTCTGCAGAAGAAATCGACCAGGTGGTCTTTGAGCGGCTTCTCCAGCTCGATTCTTACGATCAAGCACTCAATTTCCTCCAAACATCCTCTGTTTCCTGCGCAGTGACGTTCCCCTTGGCTCGTGGGCGATTCTGGGAACTTTTGGAGAGTTCTTCTAATTTGGATGACCGCATTGGAAAGTTGAAACTCGCTCAAAACTGTCTTGAAACAATGGCCCAGTTAGCACAAACAGAACAGCACCAGGATCAGGTGATCCGAATCCGGCACTTGTTCAAGGCCCTCCACAACCTCAAAAATTTCAAGTTGGTGTTGCACAAAAACCAACCCATCACTCCAAAACACATTTTGGAAAAGCTCACCATGATCAGCAGCGAAGATAAGTTTCCTCCCATTTCACTTATTGCCATCATTTTGGAGCAAAACCCGAAGTCATATTTGGCATATGAAAAGCTCTACAAAGTGGTCAACGACTTGGCCATCTATTTGGACCTCAACCTTGGTGAAATCAGCTTCCCGAAAGTCCAAAGTGCATGTGTGGAGTCTGCTTTAATCGATAGCAATTTCGCCTTTGCATACAAGCATTCCAAGGAGTTGCTTGAGTTCTTTGTGGAGAGTGGACGGACTGACGAGCTCAGTGATCTCTGGCTCATGTTTTACCAGGTGGGAAAGTACATTCTGGCGGACTGGTTCAACGAATACAATGAAAAAGTGCAGAAGGAGAAGATTGCGGTTTTATACCAGCAAAGAGAGATCCTCTCCATGGCCATAAAACATAGTACTCCTCACCGGGGCTCAGTGGACAATAGCCGGTTATTGGTGGGGCAATTCAAGCACATCAATAGTGAGATCCAAAAATGGCACCATGATGCCAAGCAACACCGCAGTGAGAATCTCAATCGGGCAGTCAAGACCACTCAGATGCAGATCCATGAGAATCTTAGTGGGATCTTGAGCGAGGCCACGATTTCAAAGAGACAGGCGGGGGAGAAGTTGACCAATCTTTTGACCTCGGGGCTTGGTTGGGCCATTGGTGCGGATAGATGATCCCAAGGGATCCGAAGGGATCCGAAGGGATCCAAAAACTACCCAAAAATTCTGCAAAACTATCCAAAAGAGTCCAGCAAAAAAGGACTTTGGAAGGCGTTCGCAATGACCCTGAACGATCGAGAAGGGTTCAGAAAGATTCGAAGAGTTTCAGGCTGTGAGGGTCCCAGGTTCCCAGTAGGGAATCGATTGGACCCATAAATTTCCAAGAGAGTCCAGAAAAAAAGGACCTCTGGAGGGGTTCAACAGATGCTGATAGATGCTGAAAGGAAAGGACCTCTGGGGGGATTGAGGAAGGCTGTGAGGGTCAGAGGATCAGAAGAAACCCAGAAGATGAAGGAATCCAAAAATGAGCCAGGAAAAATCTCGAAATTACCCAAAAAGATCTAGGAAGATCCAAAAACGAAGGGTTCTTGGAAGGGATTCAGGAAGATTTTGAGCTCTGAGGATCCCGTAGAGCACCTTCTTGATGAGCTACGTTTATCATCACCTCTCCAGCAATTTCCAGCAATTTCCCGCAACCAGTCAAGATCAGACCGGTATAACTCCTGAAGCGGTATTAGGCTTATATAAGGCTGGTACTACTGGTACTACTGGTACTACTGGTACTACTGGTGGAAGCTAAGCTGGCCTAGATCGGGTGTATTTGATTTTATGGGTGTGCTCCCATACAGGTAATTCAAGCGTCCACTATGATATCTGTTGATGACTTTTGATTCTGACATTACCATTTCAACAAGCCAAATCATCAGAGACAACATAACGGGTCTCAAAGAAGATATGAGGTATATGGAATATCCGATCCATCCCTTTTAGGATTTGACAACCGGTCAGCTTATACTAATGAAATGAAAAGGAAAGAATCTGAATGAATCTGAATGAATCATAATACTAATACAAACGGAGTGAATCAAAGTTTTATCAAGGGACGGGAAAAATATACATTGATAAGTCAAGTCTCGTGGTGCACGGGTGTCTCATCTTCTCACATCATCACTCCACACTTACATTCACATTCACATTCACATTCACCACGCTCCACACACATCTACAAAACATCTACAAATACACACTCACAGTCAGTCTTCTTCACTGACCTTTACATATAGTCACACACTCCTAGTCAGTCACCCATTCCGACTCATTCTCTCTCAGTATGACTGAACAACAACTCACGGAATTGGCTATATCCAATTTCCTCAAGACTAACGATGCGTGTGCACGACAATACCAGATCCATCGGCGAAACGCTTTGGAGGTTAGTCAATTGGTTCAGGCGGAAATGGCCAACGGTGGCGAAATCCTGGCGGCAACCAAATCCCGCCTCCACCAGGTCCAGTTCGACAACATGAAGATGAATGTTCAGTATAAGGCTCATATGCAGACCTTACAGCGGAATATGGGTGCTTTCAAGCATCCAGGTCAGACTCCCGATTTGCACGGCCAGAAGCTCGATTTGGACGGCCAGACTCCCAATTTGGACGGCCAGACTCCTGACTTGGACGGCCAGATCAGCGAAATTTCCCGGAAAAACGATGCCATTTCAAACGAGGTGAACCGCATGGCTTCCATGTACAGGCCGGTGGTGGAAAAATTGAGCTTATTGGTGAAAAACTTCGAGAACAGGGTAACCATCAAGAATAGCAAGATCAGCCGAGACACGATGGTGTCCTCAAAGGGTGAAGGCGAAAACACGGCGGAAAATGCGGTTTTGCTTACGTATGATGCATCGGTTTTTTCCAGGGCTGAACTAGATGCTTTGTTTGCCCCAGTGACAAAACGTCTAGCGAGTCTTAAAACCGTAGACGAAATTAGCAACAAACCAAAAGAGACTGACAAGGGCGGTGAAAAGGATGAGACTATTGAGCTGGAGTCAAACCATATTGACGTATCCAAGCATCTCGCAGAACATCTTCAGAATAGCAGGGCTTATACCAGACTCGACGATGGTCTGTACAGCTATGATATCTCCAAGTCAGCATCGGTGGATGTTGGTTCTGTATCCATGAGTATACAGGAGTACGCCCAGGCCATCGACGTGTTGGTGCGAGATATCCAGGATTTGGTGGTGCGGGGCGCTGAGGCCAAGGAACGCTGGGTTCTCAATGCCCGGAAAATCGAGATCATGCAATCTCTTTTGGATGACTCCATGGACACAGATCTTTCGTAGTGCATTTTGTCACGGGTCTGATTAAACCAGAGAGAATCGGGTTAAAGCAGAGATGAAGCTGATTAGAGAAGATTCTGATTGAAGCAGAGAAGATTCTGATAATGGAAGATGTGAATGTGATACCGACGCCTGGATGTCTACGTCTGGAGGTTTCTACGCCCGGAGGTTTCAATGCCTGGAGGTTTCAATGCCTGGAGGTTTCTACGCCTGGAGGTTTCTACGCCCGGAGGTTTCAATGCCTGGAGGTTTCAATGCCTGGAGGTTTCTACGCCGGGAGGTCTCTACGCCGGGAGATTTACGCCTGGATGTCTACGCCTGGGGATGTCTGTGAAATCAAGTTACACAGTTGCTCCAACCTCTGTGCCTCTGTCGTGTCTGGTTGCTAGGGCTCGTGACTCTGGAGCGATCAGACCCTTTGGGTTCCGCTTGTCATTGTGTGTCCTCCACTAGTCTGAGAAATCTAAGGATCATCAAGGGTCAATTCATTGATCTTGTTGATCTTGTTGATCTACATTCATCCAGATGACAAAATACTTTTACTCCAATGAATTGGGTAATTGAGTCAATTGGCCTTGTTTGTGATGGTGCTCTGATGTGGGTGACTCGGATGTGGATGACCCGGATGGACTGGTGTGAATTGAGTGCACTTCACTCCATGGTGACTGAGGCAATTTGGGCCGAGAATTTGGTAGACGAAGTTGAGTCTAACTACAAAATTCTTCCATGATCTGATAACAAATTAGGTATCAAGAAAGTGAAAGGGATCAAGACAGTGAGTTCCAAGACAGTGAATGGTTTCAAAAGTATGAAGGATTGAAGCATACCATGAAAGTTATCCTCCGTCAAAGACGATTGCACATGGAAAGGAGACTGTGGAATACGTTAAGGGGTGTACGGGTTTACCTTAGGGGGTTATCTTTACATACCAGGGACTATATGTTATAGAAGAAGTTCAGGAGAGTGGGACTATACAGGTTTCAAGTCTTGGATATGCCATCCAAAGCCTTGGTCCACATACAATGCTTCTCGCCTATGCTGGAAGAATTCGCAAAGTGATGCTCATATCCAGGAGAGAACAAATGAGTTAAAGAACGAGACAGAGAAAAGAGATGAGGAGAAGAATGAAGAGGCTGAAACAGTTGGTGAGACTGATAAGGTTGATAGCTTCAATCTACAGCACTCTGAGACCCAGAATGACATATCCTTAAACCAAGGGTCTGAAGATCAATTGGGACAAAAGACGCTAAACTCTATCTATTATCTACTTTCTACCTCGTGTTTCTACTCTTACATCAGAATCTGCATTACTCTACAGACAATTACTCACAAAAAAACTCACAAACTCACAGAATGGCAAGCAGAGATCAGAGATCACTAACAAGGACAAAGTGGAAAGGCCTGAAACAGGCGAAATGGAATGACACTGAAAAATTGGAATGACATTGGAACTCGTAGAAGTAAGTAACAATAACTGACATTGCTGAAATTGGATGACAACTAACAACTGACAACTGACAACTGACAACTGACAACTGACATAGTGTCTATTACAAGCACTAATTTTTCTCCAGGTCTCCCCATCTCTTCTGTCCTGTTTTCAGTCTGATCTGTCCGTCCTCAGTCAGTCCTCAGTCACTCGTATTTCTTGTCCCATCTTATCTCATACACTGTCTGTCTTCTATTTTCTCTCCTCTTTTCTATCTTCATTCCTCTCCAGTCCATCTTATCTCCTATCTTCAGTATCTGTTTGTCCTATCGTCAGTATGTCTCTTCTGTCGTCTGTCGTCTGTCGTCTGCCTGTCCTGTCTCCTTTCGTATCTTGGGTCATATCTTGTCTTGTGTATTCTCTCTCTTCTTTTCTGTCTCCATTTCTGTCTCCATTTCTCTGTCTCCCTCCTGCTCCTCCTTCTGTCTTGTCTCCTACTCCACAGGACTGATCAAAATCACGGAGTCACCACGCACAAATACCATCTCGGTCTTCTTCACAGCCACATCGCCTTCCTTCTCTCCATAAATATACTCCTCCGCATCACTCAACACCATGTTACAGTGCGAGTCATAACCCTGCAACTTGCCCTTCAATTCACGGGCCCCACGCAACTTGACTAGCACAAGCTCATCGAGTTGGTACCGAATAAGATCAAGCGGTTCCTCTTGCTGTGCTTCAGTTTGAATGGATGTCATGGTGTTATGTTATTGGTGCGTATGGTGTTTGTCTTTGGTGCGTATGGTGTTTGTCTTTGGTACGATCGGTGCGATTGGTGATGCTTTTGGTGGTGGCTTCAGTGCGTATGGTGCGTATACTTCGGCTTATGGTTTTTTCTATGCGCGCTGCTTCCACCACCACCACCACCTCCATCAATACCTTCTACCACCTTCACCAAGACCACCTTCACCAGGACCACCTCCACCAAGACCGTACCTTGTCTGTACTGCTAAGCGTCACCATTACTATGAACCTCCGCTTATATGTATGTGCATTTATTTATGACTCCATTCACTCCCACTCTCACTCCACACACTTCTCATATTCTACACTTTTCACTCTCGCTACTACTACTACTACTAACTAATGACTACTACTACTACTAACTAATGACTACTGACTACTACTACATTACTATGACTACTGACTACTACTACTGACTACTACATTACTATGACTACTACTACTATGACTACTACTACTATGACTACTACTACTATGACTACTACTACTATGACTACTACATTACTATGACTACTAACTATTGACTACTGACTATTGACTACTGACTACTGACTACTATGACTACTACTACTATGACTACTACTACTATGACTACTACTACTATGACTACTAACTATTGACTACATTACTATGACTACTAACTATTGACTACTAACTATTGACTACTGACTATTGACTACTGACTAATGACTAATGACTACTGACTATTGACTACTGACTATTGACTACTGACTACTGACTACTGACTACTGACTACTGACTACTGACTAATGACTAATGACTACTGACTACTGACTACTGACTACTACTACTACTATGACTAATGACTACTAACTACTATGACTATTACTACTATGACTACTACTACTATGACTACTAACTATTGACTACTAACTATTGACTACTAACTATTGACTACTAACTACGGACTAATGACTACTGACTACTAACTACAGAGATAATACAATATTTCGAGTGGAGAATCTTGTTTATCGTATAGTCATGAGGAATCTAGGGTCAGTATACAAGTTAAGAAGCCCTGCTCTGTCTCTTTGTGGAAGCGGTATTTTCCAGTATGTTGATGTTTATGCCTATAATACTACACTACACTATGAACTGCACTAGTGTAGTATGGTACAGACACTATTGTCGAACTTGGGGTACCAGTACATCTCTAATGTACTGTCTGTTCTGGGATTGCATCTAAGCAGCCCAGATGAACCAGTGAATGGTATATAACATGGAGGAATAGTCTAATGATTCGACTCCCCACAGAAAAGGGCTAACTGTAGAAGAGAGTAAGTGAAAAAAGTGAAAAAAGAGTAAGTGAAAAGAGTAAGTGAAAAGAGTAAGTTACTCTTATGAGATCATGGAATCAGCTCAGTCTGAGAACAGTGTCCACTGGCTCCTTAGTATAGTATAAATCCAGATAAGAATAGAAATGACTGGGATGAATACTGAAGGTCCAAAACTATAGGCCCAGTTTTTATGTGTTAGTAGAGGATAATTTTTAACCGGTTATGAGCCCTGGTTCGATTACCAATTGAACAAAATGAGAGAAAGTTGCAATTTCCGAAGCGGACCTTGTGAGAGCTTTAGAGACAATCAAATCTGCTTCAAATCTGGTTCAAATCTGGTTCAAATCTGCTTCAAATATTTGACTATTCAATGAATACCACATACTGTGCTTTGAAGGAAATACAATGTGTACATTGCTGAACACTCCGCGACTACGCACTCGGGATTAGAGCTTGGCATTCTGTATTACAGTGTCTTTCAAAACTATTCAAACCAGCCTGACAAAATGTTTCGAACCAACCCGACAAAAAGTTTCGGACCCCTTCGCACAGTCTTTCAACTTTCAAACCAAATGGCGTTATGTTTCACACCAACTTTTATTAGAATTCAATATTCTGAAATCTTAAATCTGGACGATTGCCTCTTATATACTACATTTGGGAGTCTTGCAGTACCAATCAAGGGTGAAAAACGGACGGAACTGAACTGGTTTCCTGAATATCCTGTATACAATAACTTGTCCATTTGGTCTGAAAGACTTTGTGAAGGGCTACGAAACTTTTTGAATTGTTGGTTTGATTAATTTTGCTAGTGTGGTTCGAAACATTTTGGCGCGCTGGTCTGAATAGTTTTGAAAAACACTGTAACAGCGCGCACGGCGCTCTCTAGGCTTGCAGGGCACGTCTCTACTAGTTTCCCCGCCCATGTCTGAAGTAAACACCTCAGCTCAAGTGTTCACATATGTTGATGAAACAATGAGATGCGTATGTTATAGTCAAAAGAGATGTCTGGACCTTAAACCATGGTTACTCTATGGGCCACCCGATCCCAGCATTCCTAGCTGAGCTGGGGTTAAGGAATCTACAGATACATGATTGGACTTCAATAACTCCATCAAATGAGGGACTTGAGTAATCATATTGGTCATTTGTTTTGTAACTCTATTTTGCTATGTAAAGTAGTTATGGACTACTAAAACCACCTAAGATGTTATGGGAAATGACAGGTCATTGACTATTTAGTGTTTTCTTTGTTGGTGGTGACTTGACCCAGTTGCGGCCAGTGACGCGCATAGTGTTTTTCAAAAGTATTCAAACCAGCATGACAAATGGTTCAAACCAGCGTGACAAATGGTTCGAACCAAAAAGACAGAATGGTTCAAATCAAATGGCGTAATGTTTCACACCAACTTTCATTAGAATTCAATATTCTGAAATCTTCAATCTTCAATCTTAAATCAGGACGATTGCCTCTTATATACTACATTTGGGACAGAAGTCTTGCAGTATCAATCAAGGGTGAAAAACGGACGGAACTGAAACTGAACTGGTTTCCTTGGTATCCTGTGTATAACAACTGGTTAGGGTTTATGTGGATTGGTTTGTTTAATTTTTTATTGGTTTGAATCGTATTGCCGCGCTGGTCTGAACCTTTTTGTCTTCTTTGTTCGAAACATTTTGCTGCGCTGGTTTGAATAGTTTTGAAAAAAACTGTATGTTGCGAATATAGGCCAAGCCTAGGGTCGCATAATTCTAACAGTGTAGAGTGGACAGTGTAGAGTGGACAGTGTAGAGTGCGGACAAGGTAGAGTGCGGACAAGGTACAATGTGTTAGACAAGGAATCTACTCCACTCAGTACAAGATTCCAAAGTGTATACAGGGGTGCGCCCCAAAAACATTCTCCCAATGAATCTAACCATTATGATAAGGGTCTCTACATGTCACCTGACTTCTAGGTTGCCATCAGCGATAGCACCAGAGATAAAGGGATACCACCAGAGATAAAGGGATATTACCAGATATAAAGGGATATTACCAGATATAAAGGGATATCATCAGATATAAAGGGGGCAGGAGCCCAGTTCTGAAAGCAACAACTCCACTACTTAACCTAAGATACTTGTCTCCTACAAATATCATTCATTGACTAAGAACCTCCATACCATTGATCGGGCGAATTCCTACTAATAGTGGCCTTTGAGAATACGCAGTGATATTCAATTATTTTTTTAAGTCATCGTTCTTGGAAAGACTTATTATATTAAAAACCCCATTTGAAGCTTCTTCATGTTGCGAAATGGGAAGCTTATACAGTGTTTTTCAAAATGATTCAAACCAGCGTGACAAAATGTGTTTCAAACCAGTGCAACAAAATATTTCGAACCAAGACAAAATGGTTCAAAGCAAATGGCGTTATGTTTCACACCAACTTATTAGAATTCAATATTCTGTAATCTTAAATCTGGACGATTGCCTCATATGCACTACATTTGGGAGTCTTGCAGTACCAATCAAGGGTGAAAAACGGACGGAACTGAACTGGTTTCCTGAATATCCTGTATACAACAACCTGTCCATTTGGTTTGAAAGATTGTGCGAAGAGGTACGAAACATTTTGTCGCGCTAGTTTGAATCATTTTGTCGCGCTGGTCTGAATCGTTTCGAATAACACTGTATATTCTGTATTAGCCCCGGTCTTTTTGTTAGCTCCGTTTTTTTGTTAGCTCCGGTCTTTATTAACTTCGTCTTTATTAACTTCGTCTTTATTAACTTCGTCTTTATTAACTTCGTCTTTATTAACTTCGTCTTTATTAACGTCGTCTTTATTAACTTCGTCTTTATTAACTTCGTCTTTATTAACTTCGTCTTTCTCTATTAACTTTCTGTTTAACTGTCTTAATACATAATTGATTTGGTGCTATTGCTATATTTTCAACACTTTTATTATCAGCGAGCTTATATGGAAATATCTAATTTGTAAATAATTTCCCCGAATCATTCTCCGCATCGGATAATCTATGGTATCATTTATTACGGGGCATCGGATAATCTATGGTATCATTTATTATGATGTATGCCCCGTGACGCGGGGATGTTTTACTATATGTGATAAAAAACATTATAAGATAAAGATTAAAAGTATGGCCTCTGAAATTCCTACTAACCTATTATTAATAAAATACTGAAATAGGTAGAGCACTACCGAACGTGGATCCAATACATATATTTATGTTTTATATGCAACCAGCTAAGAATAGATTCAACTTGATATAGGATGAGTACAATGATATATAGTATTAGTATATTTATGGTGGTGTTTTGGTGTTTTTGATGTTTCTGGTGTTTTTGATGGTATTGCTGCTATTGGTGCTATTGGTGCTATTGGCGCTATTGGTGCTATTGCTGCTATTGGTGCTATTGGTGCTATTGGTGCTATTGGCGCTATTGGCGCTATTGGCGCTATTGCTGCTATTGGTGCTATTGGCGCTATTGGTGCTATTGGTGCTATTGGTGCTATTGGTGCTATTGGCGCTATTGGCGCTATTGGCGCTATTGCTGCTATTGCTGCTATTGCTGCTATTGGTGTTTATTGATACATTGCAAGACCTCCACTGGGTGGTGCACGTGACCGGCATGTGCGCATAAAAAAATTCACCTTCAATAACCAACTGACTTTCTTCTCCCAACCATGAGGCGGTTTCTGACCACAGTAGCCCGCTTACAACGGAGCAAACCGCTCCGCTTCTCCCCCAATAACATCAAGTTGCGTCCTCCAATTGTCCCCACCCATAAAAATTTCGATGTGTCCCCAGATCACCCGTTGTGGGCGTTTTTCCCCGAGGGAGCCAACTCTACGCTGTGTTTCCGTGAACCAGACGAGCTTCCGCTGCTGCTGAGAGCATGGACCATGGCTGAATTGAGACGCAAGTCGTTTGATGACCTTCACAAAATTTGGTACCAGACCTTGAAGGAGCGGAACATCTTGGCCCGTGAGGTCCGTTTGGCTTCTTCGTTTGATTATGCCAATGTGCAGGTATTTGATGAGATCGACGACAAATTAACTTTGTCTCAAAAAAGATTGAAGCTGGTGCTTTTGGAGAGACAAGTTGCTTATGAGAGAGCTCAGGTTCTTGGTCAAGAGCAACTTCAATACTTGGACGACTTCCGTGCGAAATACGTCAATGCTGACGAAACTCAGATTGCTGACTATAATGACCGCTTGGTACGGTTACGCTATGCCCTTTTTGGTATTGAGCCTGATTTGGCCGAGACGGATTTACTGGAAATCAATGTAAAGTTCGTGGATGGTGTTTCATATGTGGCGCTGTTGAAGGTAGCCCGGTACAATGCTCATAACCAGGGTGACGATGCTTTGCAATTACCTTTAAATGGAGTCATGGAGGAAATCCCCTTTCTTTTACGTGGAACCGACGATGCTGTGGCCGAGGTGAGAGCTTTGAGGGAGTCTGGCTCTAGTGTTAAGATCGATAAGATCAATGTGTTTGAGTTCATTAGAAACGTCTTGCGCTCGGTGCAGGAGGCAGACTCAAACTAGTGTATATAGTAATAAGTATCGACTGAATAAGTAACGACTTCAGTCGGTAGTTTTTAGACAATCTGAATGGAATTGACGTCAGTAGTTATTAGACAATCTGAATGGAATCGACTTCAATAGTTTATAAACAAACTGAATGGAACGGAGGATGGTATAGACATTCTGAGTAGAATGGAGAATGCTATTATGGGTGTCCCTCGGAATTGGATATGCACCCGGATCTCACCATATAGGTGTACATCAGATCGCTTAAATATACGTATTTTTGGCTGGAAAACCATCATTGGGATGTCCGGAATTGCAGCACTCCAACAAATCAATTTTTATAGACTTCGAGCCAAAAAAACGGTCTTTTGCGTTGGGCCTTTTCCTGCTGAGGTAGCATGGTGCACGGGTGTATGGGTAAGGTTGGGGCCAGTTCCGGGGTCTACTCTTCCAGTCCACTTCCATAGCTTACACCCAATCCCCGAAACTCCCCAAACACAGCGACTCTCGTTCCCAGCTCATACACTCCAACAGAACTCTGATCGGTGTATAGTCAACCACATGGGCCGTACACCACTACTGTGCAGGAATTGCACCTCCAGATTATCTGAGTATCTGAGTATTATAGACATTACATTCAGTGCCACTCTACTAATTATGCCATCATACTCTAAGAAGCTTCTAATACTCTACCATGGTCTACTACTGTACATTACCAACTATACCACGTTACTAAAGAAGCTATACTCTGCTGCTTTCCTCCACTCTACTGACTATACCTATAACCTATAGTGTGTCAGATGTGCCATAGGAAGTGCCCTACATATTTAGGATATTATATAGCCTCTGCCGGGTACTTTGTATAAGGCCTTCAAACAAGCGCACCTTGTCTTGCAACTATATAAGCACATGAACATAGTAACCAGAGTACCTGACGTGAACCGGAGTGTAACATAGTCTAGCTAGTGCTCTTTTCTGGGCCATAGTCTTCTGGGCCATACCCCAGTCTGGACTATACTCTTCTTGACATACCCAATCTGGACCATATTCTATTGTTTGCACTACTACATTCCACATGACAGTATAGAGACCATAGACTATACTTGCGTAGTCCTAGAGCCCATGGAACACAACACATACTATCTATAGTAATGGACCATTCCATACTAAATCCTCGAAACATATCAGAGATATGGATACGGTCTATATTCTCCATAGTTGAGTCTATTATAGACATTACATTCTGAGAGTTGTGGATATCACGTGTAGCGTTTCGTACAGTATGTGCTGTTTTCTTTAGTACATTTATGCCTAATTGAAACTATATTCGTTGATGATTCCTCGAAACGTGGGATGTCCATCTTTAAATATTCTGCAGAAGAGCAAAAAACGCGGCGTAGTAATAGCTAACTCCGATTAACTGCTCTCGTATAGAGTAGAGTAGAGTAGTGAGTAGTGAGTATAGAGTAGAGTAGAGTAGAGTATAGAGTAGAGTAGAGTGTAGAGTATAGAGTAGAGTAGAGTATAGAGTAGAGTAGAGTAGAGTAGAGTATAGCGTAGAGTAGAGTAGAGTAGAGTAGAGTATAGAGTAGAGTAGAGTAGAGTAGAGTATAGCGTAGAGTAGAGTAGAGTAGAGTAGTGAGTAGAGTAGAGTAGTGAGTAAAGACTAGTAAGTAGTGAGCATAGAGTAGAGTAGAGTAGTGAGTAGTAAGTATAGAGTAGTAAGTAGTGAGTAATGAGTAGTGAGTAATGAGTATTCTGTACTTGTGTATTCCGTCAGTTAGCTACAGTTGGCTACAGTTGGCTACAGTTTGGACTTAGCAACGATCGTTTAACTAGGCGAACCCCTGTCAACTACATAAGTAGCGCAAAACCTTCGTTTTGAGGAATCACCAACCAACAAAAGTAACTTAATATATGAACATTTTACAAAATTTAAACCATACTAGCTTATACTGTACTCTACTCTACTCTACTCTACTACACTGACCAACGGTAATTTGGAGTGCTATCATCTCGGCAGCTGTAGTCGAGCTTGTAGAGATTGTTTGAAGTTTGCATCGATAACAGACGGGAGCACCGGCAAGAATAATCAGAAAACCTGTAGTAGATTTAGAATTTGCGTCAGGCTCTGAGCCAAAATCTGAGTCACTAAACGCGACAAGATCATCTGTCACCCTCCTTCTGTAAATAATTCCATGATGCGAGGTTCCACGAAGGTACCGAAGTACTCGTTTCGCATGGTCCATGTGTTTTGTAGTAGGTCTTGAAAGGTATCTGGAGAGCCTCAGTACGAACATAATATCAAGTCTAAGAGTTTTGGCTGCGTAAAGCAATTTGCCAACTAGAGATCGGTACTCAGTTTCGTCGCAAAGCTCAAGATCTTCATCAAGTGTCCTATCAAACTTTCCACCTGTGGCTGGAACCAGCACTGGATTGCATTTTGCCATATCGTAACACTCTAAGAGCGAATTGATATAGTCGCCCATATGGATTTTGATAAAGTTCTCTTTTATAAGAATGTTGATTCCAATGAATTTTCTGGCAATTCCGAGATCTTTCATCTTGAAGGTGTTTCCCAATAAAGTCTTAATTTCGTTGATATTGGAGGTATCCTTACCGAAGATAAGTAGGTCATCAACATAGAGAGCTATTAGAAGCTTCTTAGATGTGTTTTGAAAAAGACAAGGTTCATTCAGACAATTTTCGAATCCAAATTTCTCAAGTGTTCCCTTAATGGTCCGATGCCACACCAATGGTGCTTGCTTTAAACCATATAGGGATTTGTTGAGTTTGTAGACAAAGTCAGTTTTCTTATCATCTTTTGTTTGAGACGAACTGTTGTCGTAGCCAGGAGGTTGTTTCATATAGATCTCTTCATGGAGATCTCCATTCAAAAAAGCAGTCTTAACGTCCATTGGTGTATTGTCATGCCATTCATAGCAGCATAGGCGATGACTAAGCGTAAGCTTTCGATTACTCTACTCTACTCTACTCTACTCTACTCTACTCTACTCTACTCTACTCTACTCTACTCTACTGTTAATTCCGCCATGGACTGGGCCCTGCCTATGAAGGTATTATGAAGCCTCCCAGTCCGATTGTTACAATGGTCATCGCAAACACCGTGTCACCACTATCGTTGTATGAATCACTATGATGGTCGTTTCGAATATTCTAGAACAATCCTTACTATTGTTCTAGTGGAGAGTTTTTCGATGCACATTTCTCTCAGACTATATAAGCCACTCCGATTCCTCTTGACGAACCAGCAACGAGTACAAGATTAGCTTAAGACAAGTTACAAAAAACATAATATATACTCTACTATACTCTACTACACTATACTGTTAGATTCTTGAATACGTCTAATCCTGGGAGTTATGTTCATTCGTAGATGGATCCCCAATAAGTGGGAATCCGAGTAGTAATATAGCTAGCCAGTGGATACCAGAGAGTGAAGCGGGGCATTTAAACGCCATGTCACGAGCTAAGGTGAATCGAGGAGGCCAAGTCTCGGGTTAAGGTGCCTTGGATGAGTCACTGGCATTCGTAGGCTCGATAGATACTTGTATGGGTAGTGTGTCTACCAATGGTAGGTCTAACATATACTGTACTATACTCTATTATACTCTACTCTGCTGTACTATACTGTACTCTACTCTACTCTGCTGTACTGTACTGTACTGTACTGTACTGTACTATACTATACCATACCATGCCCTACCATGCCCTACCATGCCATACTCTACGTGTTAGATCTAAGGTGGGTCTTCACCACCCATCCGGTATTCAAGACTACCATTACAGATAAGTTGGCAGTCAGCCACTAAGGCCAGCACCAATCAACGCCACTTGACCACCCTACGGTCAATTGCTCAAGCAGTCCGGTTCTTTCCTCTGGAGAACGATTGGTGAATGAACATGGTGAGCGGAGTACCTGATGCAACAACAAGAATCTAACATGAATAGTAGTAGTATACTAGTATAGTAGTACACTAGAGTAGTAGTACACTAGAGTAGTAGTACACTAGAGTAGTAGTACACTAGAGTAGTAGTACACTAGAGTAGTAGTACACTAGAGTAGTAGTACACTAGAGTAGTAGTACACTAGAGTAGTAGTACACTAGAGTAGTAGTACACTAGAGTAGTAGTACACTAGAGTAGTAGTACACTAGAGTAGTAGTACACTAGAGTAGTAGTACACTAGAGTAGTAGTACACTAGAGTAGTAGTACACTAGAGTAGTAGTACACTAGAGTAGTAGTACACTAGAGTAGTAGTACACTAGAGTAGTAGTACACTAGAGTAGTAGTACACTAGAGTAGTAGTACACTAGAGTAGTAGTACACTAGAGTAGTAGTACACTAGAGTAGTAGTACACTAGAGTAGTAGTACACTAGAGTAGTAGTACACTAGAGTAGTAGTACACTAGAGTAGTAGTACACTAGAGTAGTAGTACACTAGAGTAGTAGTACACTAGAGTAGTAGTACACTAGAGTAGTAGTACACTAGAGTAGTAGTACACTAGAGTAGTAGTACACTAGAGTAGTAGTACACTAGAGTAGTAGTACACTAGAGTAGTAGTACACTAGAGTAGTAGTACACTAGAGTAGTAGTACACTAGAGTAGTAGTACACTAGAGTAGTAGTACACTAGAGTAGTAGTACACTAGAGTAGTAGTACACTAGAGTAGTAGTACACTAGAGTAGTAGTACACTAGAGTAGTAGTTACTAACATGAACTAGTAGAGTAGTGTTGTAGAGTAGAAGTGATGGTGAGTGTAGTGGAGTGATGGTGAGTGATAGTAGGGAACCAGTACCGTACAGACAGTACAGTACATTGGAGCACAGTAGTATATTCCTATAGTACGCGGTAACAATCGACCTTAAGTGTATAGCAACTAGGTCCTCATCCAATTCCGAGAGTTTCATATTGGCCATAGCCACCATATGGTTCTCTGTATAGAGTAGAGAGTAGAGAGTAGAGTAGTGAGTATAGAGTAGAGTAGTGAGTATAGAGTAGAGTAGTGAGTATAGAGTAGTAAGTAGTACGTAGTACGTAGTAAGTAGTACGTAGTACGTAGTGAGAATGCTTCTCTATAGATATCTCCCCTACAAAGTATGTATTATCAGATTCACCCAATTTTTATGTTCTTTATAATCATCGGGGCGGACAGGCAGTAAAGAACATTCGACGGAACGTTTCTGAACACGGCCGCCTTCGTTGTTCCTGCCCATGTGACTCCGGTTTCTAAGTACTCCTCCGTGAGCATCGAACCAAATGCACACCGTACCGTCCTACTGGGATCACGGCAGACGTGTCTATCATCTCACCTCACCTCGTGCAGCGTCTCCTTTTGTTACCTACTCGCACGGGCCGTCCACTTCAGTTCCAATCTTGCGGTTACCTACCCAATACTGTTCGAACAGGTGGTCTTCTTTCGAATAGAAAGAACATAACACCAATTATGTGATATCGATTGTGATGTCGATTGTGATGTCGATTGTGATGTCGATTGTGAAATGGACTGTGGTATGGACTGTGGTATGGTCATATCCGATGTTCAGAGATAAGATATGTTGGACTATTCTGAAACTATGTGTCCTTGTATGTTCTCTGGTCTCTGGTCTCTGGTCTCTGGTCTTGATATAGTCTTGTTAGGACCATTATGAATATGGTTATACATGACTATACTATGACTATACTATGACTATACTATGACTATACTATGACTATACTATGACCCTGCCTATGACGGTATTAGGAAGCCTCTCAGTCCGGTTGTTACAATGGCCATTGCAAACGCCGTGTCACGGCCAGAGCCCATCGTTGTATGAAGTACTATGATGGTCGCTTCGAATGTTCTGGAACAAACCTTACCATTGTTCTGGTGGAGAGCTTTTCGATGCCACGTTTCTCTCAAAGTATATAAACCACTCCGGTTCCTCTCTTTGAGGAACCATCAACGAATACAAGATTAGCTTAAGACATGTTATAAAGAACATAACAACTACGGTTACACATGGTTATACTATGACTATTACTATCATGGCGATTACTATCATGGCGATTACTATCATGGCGATTACTATTGTGGCTATTACTGTGTTATATTCTTGTAAGCACACAAGTTACCTGATGGTAACTATATTCATTGATGATTCCTCAGCAATAGGAATCGGCCACCATTAAACATTCTGCTGGAAGGTAGCCGAAGTATGTAGTAACGGTGGACCAAAAGGGGCGTAATAACGGAGAAGGTGAACCAGAAAGGCCGTAATAACGGAGAAGGTGAACCAGAAAGGCCGTAATAACGGAGAAGGTGAACCAGAAAGGCCGTAATAACGGAGAAGGTGAACCAGAAAGGGCGTAATAACGGAGAAGGTGAACCAAGAGTTTCTGAAGACTCAGTATTGCGATAAAGTAGAAGAAATCAACGGGGAAGAGAAGACCCAGAGATCCATGCGAAAAAGTACCAAGTCCAAATCATGGACACTCAAAGGTTCACCACAAAGTACCAAAAAACCAAAAACCAAAAAACTTGAAGCTCTAGAAAATTGGGGAATGAAGTAGAGTAGTATCGCACTCCATAGTTAACTAGTGACATGCACCAGAACAATAACCCATCTGAAGTGTTCCATAATTTTTCCATAACTTTCCATAATTTTCCATAATTTTCCATAATTTTCCATAATTTTCCATGAGTGTTTGAAAATGGTTCCTTATTTCTTTCGGTTCAATTCCCATCTCAAAATTAGCCAACTCATCATTTTTGTTTGGCTATTTTTGCTTGACTATTTCTGTTTGGCTGGGGGTCTCGAGGGTTTTGAAATCTGTGGTGTACGGATGTGCACTCTCTTCTTCCGAGCACCATGCGCAAGTTAAAAGCTCCACCATCATGGGAAACAGAATCACGGGATTTCTCGCCGGAGTCTTTCTTACTGGTGTTACCACCGTGTATACGGCCCGGCTCGTGTCAGGCATCCAGGCCACCAACTCGTCGCTCATTAAAAATGCTGATGATGTCATCAACAACCGCATCCTTACGCACACTCACGAAACCAGCCTTTCAGTTCCGGTCAACCGTAGAGGCGTTGTTGTGAGCAGACCATCTGTGGCTGAAACTTGTAAGGATATCTGGAACGATGAGATCATCAAGATGACCAACCGGGTGTACTCCATCAACTGGTATAGGTGGGGACTTGAGATCGACAAGAAGGTCAACAAGCTCACAGATAAAGTGGTGGAAATGGCTTTCGAAAAGAAATAACCACATGACACGCTTGGCTTCGAGGTATGCTGATACCTACGGTTATGGCTGGACGAGTGAACAATTGACTCATTTTCCTGCTTCGACTGACCAGTTGCAGTCTGACCAGTTGTCGCAGTGTGATCAATGAGTGTCTGATCAATGACGGTTGCTCAGTGACCGTGTCTGCTCAGCATCTGCCTGTTGGTTCCAGTGTCAGTTTCAGTTTCAGTTTGTCATCAAAGACTGATCACTGTATCGCCATGGTCAATATATATGTATCGAAATCATGTAGAGCACCGATATACGCTCTATGGGCGACGCACTACCCGTCATAGACTCCTAGTGATATAATTCAATCACTCTCTGATTCACTCTCCTGCACATCCTTTGCTGTCACTGTTTCTGGCTCTGTATCGGCCTCGGAATTGGCTTTGGCCTTGGCCTTGGCCTCGGCCCTGAACGAACTATAGATATCCCTGTATATAAACCAGTTAGCCACGGGTGCTACTATCAGAAACACCAACGATACCAAGACCTGGAAGAATCCCCAGTTGCGAGGAAACACCCCAAGCATCGACGATGCAAGCACCCAGCCAATGAAATCCGTATAGATGGAATCGTAGCCTTGAGCGAGTCGTGCCAATACCAAGTCACAGCACTGGAGCGACGGAATGGCAGCGCTGGGTCCCTCGATTTTCTTGGTGATTTCCGGCTTCGTCTTCTGCTCTTCTGCATACCCTTCACTGGCAAAATTCCCGGGATATACACACGACACCCGGTAGTTATAAGGAGAGAGTTCCTGGCGCAAAACAACCGAGAGTGCCGAAAGTGCTGCCTTGGCCGGAGCATACTGACCATAGCCAATAAATGGAAACAGAGCCACGGTGGAAGAAAAGAGAATAACGTGGCGGGGCTTGAAGTTGGATGTCACGTGGCCATGTCTTTCCAAAGCCATCTTATGTCCTGCATGCACAGTATTGACTGCCGTCAAGTAATTGATCGACATTCCGGTGGCTAATTCGGAGCCCGAAAGGTCGCCAAAGAGTTTGGGAATCGACAGGCCTGCACAGCAAAAAATAAAGTCCGGGTCCATTTTTCTCCGGGTCAATTCCTGCCACATCTCGTCACACCGAGTGTAATCCGCCACATCACAAGCAATATAATCAATAATTGTTTCTTCGTTAGTTTTTCCGCTAACCTTTTTGGTAGATGAAACCTTTTTTATGCGTTCCACTTGTTCCTGGAGCTTCTTTTCTGTTCTGGCCACGAGCACCACAGAACACTTTTGTTCGTAGAGTCGAAGGGCAATATCAGCTCCAATACCCTGGGAAGCCCCCACCACCAAAGCAGTTTTTCCTTCGGGGAGAAAGTGGCTCTTGGAAAAGTACATCCTTTCTCTAGTCAGTTGTTGTTATATTAGTAGATCTCTGAAGAAATCTGTCAATATTTCGTATCTGTACTAGCAAGTCTCTGTGGAATCTGTACTAGTCAATATCGCAGTAGATCAAGTAGAATTCAGTATTTTGATTCGGTAGAATTTAGTCTTCTGTATCTTATTTTGTGCTGTCCTCTGTAGTATTCGGTAGTCAGTCTGAGGTCAGTGGATTGATGGAGTCAGTATTCTGTATCGTCGAATTTCCTAGTACGATCAATTTCAATTATGTCAATCTATATTTCAACAACCTCGAAATGAATCTGGATCTGGATCTTTATCTGCACCTTTATCTGTGACGATTGATATGGAATGAAGGAGTGAGAAGAGTATTTATATTTACCGCGAATGCTCACTTTGAAGCCCTCAAACTCACAAAGTAAATAATCATGGAAAACTGTACAGAAATGCTGCGAAAGGTGAAAACTGGACGAAATCATGAACCACACGAGAAAATATTTTGAATTGGTTTTTCCAAAAATCTGAAGTGAGTTATTGTAGATTCAATAATCATATGACAATGCCAAGGAATTTTTGAATTTTTATGCTGTGCAGGAATAACCAGTCGATTTTCTAATGTCGTTCCTCATAGCAACCTGGCTGTAAATACCTCCTCCACTAACAGATCTCCACCAGGACAGAGACAAAAGAGTCAATACAGCTAATGAGTTTGATTATATCCGATAAATAGACCGGAGGATAGTTCCTGCTTTTTTTCTTTATTTTTTTTTCTTCTTCTCTTGGTTGCAATAGTGAACACCATTGATCCACTCTATTCCAAATTCAACTCCATCTGCACCCTATTCAAAACTTGAAATACTTCATCTTCAATTCTTTGCTAGGAAAGCTATTGGATTATTACCTTCTAATGAAACACCAATAAAGTACCATTTGTTCTGGGAGTTTCCTCATAGAACATATTGCGGCAATACTGGATTCATACGGCGTTGGATTTCTAGCCGGCACATGGCACAAAGCTATGAGTCTCTCAAAAACACACTGTGTAAGCTCCTTGCATGTATTTTCCTCAATGACAACAGGTCCCAATTGCTGGTGGCCACCCACCAAGATCAACTGCTTGCATCCTTTCACCAAAGGCACAATGACCTCGGCCTCTTATGCCGGTGTACTCTCATCAATCAAAACCGTATTTAAGCGGCCTTTAATTCTTCTATCCAGAGCATCCACACATGTACAGCACGCCACATCGGCATTCTCAATGAGCAATTTGTGTGAGTGTAAATAAAGAGTATCACTTCATTGGTTGTAATTAATTCTGTACTACAATGGGAATAGCGTTCTTATATGTTGGGAGCTGCACGTTGGGTGGCAAATGCAAATGCAGAGACAAACACAAACATGACATGCATCAGATCTGAAACACTAAGCAATTCTCGAGGTATATAAAGCACACCGCGCCCGTCAAAAATTGCAGCCACAATAAAATTTCCTTAACCAACAAATTCCCGCAATCAGCAAATTAATGCTTCTACCAGTCTAAAAAGATTTTTTTTTTTTGATTGATGGTACAATGATTCAATAACGTCATTTTTTTATGCATCAAATTTATCCATCACCAGCAACTTTTAATTGGACTGAAACTTAACTTAATTAACGACCTGGTCGAAATTAGAGAGACCACATGATACTATAATTGTCAGTTCTATGGATACTTGTTGTTAGGGGTTATTATGTGGATCCCCATGAATACCAGTCATATAAGTAACTGTTGATTTGGGCATTCCAAGGGTGAAGGACCAGAATGGACTCTGAAAGATACTAAATAAGAGGTCAATTTTAGTACCACATCCTCGAAAATTGGTGATATTACGCCAAAGTACTATGGGCTTGATATCTGATCTATTACTAAACCACAAAAATCAACTTTCGGTTGCGGCCATACCAAGTGGAAAACACTGTTTCCCGTCCGATCAACGTTAGTTAAGCCACTTAGGGCCACAGTGAGTAATGCAGTGGGAGACCATGTGTGAAATTGTGGTGCTGCAATCTTTTTGCCATTTTTTAAAATTATCACATGTGAAATTTGGAAACCCCAGTCGGATGTACTTTTCTTGAGGAATAATTTTTAATTGGGTGTGTCATCGCAAAACGGTACCTGGCCCATGGCACGTGACCTACTGCCCAAGAGACTTCCACGGATACCATATATTAACTTCTACAGCTACAAACAATATGAATACTCTCAAAGCTCATCTCCTAACTCAGTATAATGATGGAGAGTCCATTTTGTTGAACATTTCTAATTCGAGACTGCATATAAGAGGGGTATCGATAATGAAAGATCAACCAAAAACCAACCCGAAAACCAGATACCAATACTAGTGCTAATAATCTACTGATTCACCCCGCATGCCTGGAATAGGCAAGTACTTTTTCCCCTGATGTTCAGCAAGTACCGGGTATTCTGCAATCTGCTCCTCAGTATAGTTCACCTCGATCTCAGGCAACCAGCAGAACATCTGTGGCTGGCAGGAAGGATTCGGAACGAAGTACTCCAACGTACCAATGTACGTTTTCCAGAGTGGAGCATGTATCAACATAGGATACTTATCGAGTATGTCAGACACAAAGATGACGACTTGAGGACGTACTCTTATGGCTTCGATGTCAAGGTCAGGGCCAATCCCGTTTTTGGCAGCAAACTCCTTGAGAATGACGTTGTTGAGGAGTGCATCCAAGTCCACAGCAACAGATTCGGGCAAATCCTTCTCAACAGATATATCTTTTTTTGGCTTTTCCATGGGGTCTTTTCCCATAGGGTCTTTAAATGCAATAGCTATTTTCCGATCCAAGGGACCCCTTTTTATTGGCTCTTCCTTTGACTCCTCAATTGGCTCCTCTGGAATCTGTTGCTTCCACCACTCCTCCAAAAGACTTACCCTCTTTTCAATCTCCTGCATGGCCTTCATTTTTATATCCTTAAAGGCCTCGCGGATATGACAAGGAGCACTCATGGACTCCTCAAAAGTGATATTCTGAGTACCATTGGGCTTCAACTGCAAACCCACCTCGGCGCCTCCAGTTCTAAGCATAATGAGTCTTCCGGCCTCGGCTGGAGTATAGTTCTTATACTTGTTGACTAATTTTCTCTGCTCCAGCGGACTATGTTGCCTGAAAAATTCACCAAAAATCCACTCCTTTCGAAGCTGTTCACGGAGTTCGGGGTGCACCACATCCCAAAGAACCCTAAATACAACGACCGCGTGACAGTTCATCTGGTAGGCCCTTTTCCAGAATTTTGTGGTCAAAATCAACGAACTCTGGAAAACACCTATCCAGGGGTAAAACGCTTGAATATCTGCAATGGAAGGGTTTTCCGATTGTCTTATTTTATCCTTCAATCTCTGTCTTTGCCTTGGGTCCCTAGGCAACTTGGTGGGAACAGGACATCGGTATGCAGGATAATAAATGGCCAAGTGAGTTGCACGATCAATTACAGTTGGGATATTCATTCTTCAGTGTCCAGTGTCCAGGTTTTAGACGATTCGGGATTTTTTTATGTGATTATCGATTTGATTGGGTCTTTAGGAACCGTTCTTCCCCCAATATTTTTTGGTTGTTTGCTGAACAATAGGTGCAAATCTGGAATTGTGAAAAAAGTTGGACTTTGGTGTTCTCAAGTCCATAATCTATGCTACTATTCTGTACTAGGAAATGCGTCTTGTGGTCACTGGTGGTACCGCTCAACCTAGGGCAGAATTCCCCCTATATGTACTTGGGGTTCCTTGGACTCCTTGTTCCTGCACCGGTCTTGTTAATCCATTGTCTGAGGCCAAACCTGACTACTCCTGACTCCAAGACCCAGTTACACTACTAGTCTGCACTTATGGGTTCCTCGGAACCTTATGACGCTTGTCCAATTCCGCTATACTGCAGGTATCATATTACCTGCATACACATGTCACCACATCTTAAATGTTCAACAAAAAGGAGTCGCCAAAGGAGTCGATGAGAGAGAATGCTGAACATTCCGTTTTCAAAGTATATTATGGTCTTTGGACTGCAACTTTGAATTACTTAAAGTCCGAGAAAGTGGCAAGACTGGAATTATATGCCGGAATGGAGTCTGCATACACACCAATACAACCGGGCAGAATATGGGTGGGAGTGGGACCAATATCCATATTTCATGCACTGAATTGTGGTGGCTTCTATGTCTGGACACTCCCGAAACGTACCTCCGACGTTAGTGGATGGCTTGGGTTTGCATTTATCAGCAAATAAGGCCCGTACACCAGAACGATTGGACCCATAATACCGAAACAAAAGAGCTGCATGAGAGGATAGCAACTATCACTGCCGTATGGAAACTTGGAACAGTACGATACGTTAGTATTGAACTGTGAAGAGACTATAAGGTACTGCACACTGAAAGTGTACAAGATGTCGAGCGTTATCCTTTACACTCATGTATACACGAATGCGAGTGCGTCCGTTGTCTAACAACTTCCCTGCCTTAGTATGTTCCTATGATAGCTAAACTAGGGTTCACGTGATTGACCACTTTATCAATATCGGTCACTAGAACAGGTTACGCCCTCCTTATGTATCCAATATCTTGGTTGCTATGTCAATCAAGATGCGGGGTTCCTCCACTCCTGTCGTAGGCTGTCGTAGACCCCTTTCTCGATCAGTGTTAGAAATGTGCTTATCTGCACATGCAGCAAGTATTATTCAACCCTTGCATGCCCCACTGTATGACCATGAACTTGTAACACTTAATCACGTGCCGTGGGCACGTGACCCAAACAAGTACAGAAGTCTTGCAAGTTCAACACAATTCAAAGCTCCAAAAAAAAGCAGAAATGCCTGACAAAGGGAAGCAAAAAATATTAATTATGTCCTCAATGGCGTCAGGTGGTTTGCTTTCGGTGCTGGTGATCCCCATTGCAGTGTATGGTTGGTCATGTGTGAGACTGATGAGGGGAAACACCCATATTTGAACCCCTCTGCATTAGTCATTGGTTCAAAAAACTTAGACCGTGATGAGCTTGAAGGAACATTAGGAATATCAGGGAAAGTGGATGGTGGTGGTGGTGGAGTTCTTTCAACAGTTATATTGTGATTAGGTGCAGTACCACACCTGCATACAACTCCAAATCTCTGCTCGCACTCTCCACCCATCACCAATACTAACTTCCAAGACGTCAACCCATCCCGAATCCCGAATCCCAAATCCCAAATCCGTACACCACGATGTCTGGCCGTCAAGGAGGAAAAGCCAAGCCTTTGAAGGCTCCAAAGAAGAAAGAGCAGGACTATGATGAGGAGGACCAGGCGTTCAAGGCCAAGCAAAAGGCCGACGCTGCCGCCAAAAAGGCCATGGCCGAAAAGGCAAAGAAGGGTGGCCCTATGGTCGGCGGAGGCATCAAGAAGAGCGGCAAGAAGTAGTTGTATAGGAATAAATCTTTTTTCTTTGTCTCGTATCTTTCCTGATCATTGATTCATTGTTCATTGGTTGGTCGATTCTGTTCGCCAAATATGAAGCAGTGACTGTACTATGGAGTATAGCCATCCATAGATAGACAACAGTGGATATCCACTATTTACCCATGAGATCTACCTCTTCTCTCTCCGAGAAACCAGTCAGCCCTCTTCGGAAACCGGTCAGCCCTCTTAGAGAAACCGGAGATCAGTGGAGGAAATTTCAACCCTCGCTTTCCTGGCACCAGTGAGTGAAAAGAACACTTTGGAATCTTTGAGAAACTGGAATTAATATCAATGGCTGACTTCATTGTAGGTGGTCTTTAGATCGAGGGTTAGAGCACACTCAATTGCGGTTTAGAGCACTCTTCAATAGAGCACTCTTCAATTGAGTAGTACAATGAGTAACCATAATAATACTCCTTGTATCACTATAGTAATGCCACACTTCGGGTAGACCCACTAGTAGCATACTACTCATCCAAGTATTTTGAGTCTGTAATCTCCATGACTCGACCAAGACCAAGACCAAGACACCAAGACGCCAAGACGGCCAAGACGTGTCACTCGGCCAAGACAGCCAAGACGGCCAAGACGTTAGCCATTCGCTCATAGGACCAGCCACCAGATCTATCCACGAGTCAGTTAAGTAACCAAGGTTTCTTCAGGAAACATCAGTGAGCAGAGAATGACTAAGAGAGGTTACCAGGATCTTATCTTAAGTCTCTGATGTCTCTGGCCTGTTCTTGATCTGTCTCATGGATAAATCAATTTTGGTTCCTCATGGACCATCCAATCCGTACCTTTATCGCTTATACTGGAGCAGGGGTATCCTTGGAGAATTGTTTGTCTTGGCTCATTCTCTCAGGTAAACTTTTCTTTTTCTTTCAGGTAGTCACTGATTCTTAGGGCCTTAGAAAACTCAAATCAACTCCTCACCAAAACCTTTCGTGGTTGGTAAACACATATCTGATTCTGACAAATCAATTTCACATGGATTTTTTTGAGGTCACGATCTGGGAGTGCGATCACTGTGTCTCAAGAACTATAATGAAAGAAGACCACTGTTTTTCCAACTCTCAAGTCCACTCTTGGCGAAAGTCTGATACCTGTAGTGATAGAGTAACAATTTCAGGTTCTAGCCACTGCAAGTAAGTTCTAGTCAATAAGTAGTTGTGTTTTCCCAGCCCTCAACAACTAGTAATTCTAGAAATGGTGATTCTAGAGCTATTCATTCTAGAGCTATTCATTCTAGAATTGTCCTTTTAGAGCTAGTCATTCTAGAACTAGTCATTCTTCTTTAGCTAGTCATTCTTGAGCTAGTCATTCTTGAGCTAGTCATTCTTGAGCTAGTCATTCTTGAGCTAGTGATCAGACTATTGAATTAAAACCAGAAACAGACTTAATTCAATACCACTAATCCCCTAACATCCGCTTGGATAAGCTTCTGACTAGAATATCTCTTGAAGTTCATGATCCTGGGTGTCTGGTTGGACCTTAACCAACTTGAAATCCTGACAATTGGAAATCCCGACAACTGAAAATCTGGAAATCCTGACACCTAGAACACTGGAAATCCTGGAAACTGGAAACCTAGTCTTTTAACTGACTCTTCAACCTGAAGAAACACCGGGGGCGTATCCTCCCCACTAGAATTCCTAAACAGGCTTCTTTACCCTATCCTCTCATGCTTTTCCTTTGTGTTCACATGCTTTTTCTTGCTTTGAGTGCCTCCGGTCCCATCTGTTCTTAACGCCACTCAATTGTTATCTTCCAAGATCTTGGGTAGTTCCACAGTTTGGATTCCGAATTCTTTGAATAGGTTCACTGTCCAGACAATCTCTTTCACCGTCGTACTTAGTATCATGTACTCTGTTTCGAATCTCCTTGGGATAGCCAAGCTCTGTTTCTTGGATTTCCAAACATTGGGGTACCGTTTGCGTACTCTATGAAGCCTGTCCGTGAAGTCCGGTTTTCTTCACTGGCAAACGAAGCATCGCTAAATGCATACAACTTCCTTTTGTCCAGTCAGTACTTTTTCATAATGCTGATGAACCAATCTTTTGTATCCCTTAAATAGGCTAATATTTTCTTTAGCCGCATAAGGTCTGATTCCGTTGCTTCCTTAGTGTATGATCTGAAGTGGCTCACACTGTATGCTATGTCTGGGCGACCAGTATTCGCTAACCAATTGTATGACCCAAGCAGTTCCTCATAAACCCTCAGTAATTTTTGGTCTAAAGGTTTATTTTCTTTATCATGGTAGTGGATTTTCATAGGGACGCTTTGACCCTTATTTGGAATGGATTCCTAAAATTTGGTGAGTGGATCTTGGATGAATGGGTTTTGGTGGATTTCCATCTTTATGAGCTTTCGTTGGGTTTTGGCTTCAAGTTAGAGGTAGGAACGTTTTACCCGATGGTACCAGTGACTAAGGTAAGGGCCTTAATGAGCTGGTTCTCCTCTGTTTCGGGAAGTACAAAAACACCGTCGATGATCTCTTTGAACTTGACAACTGCAAACATATCCACCAGCACCACCAGGCTGAATTTCTCCATGAGCCAAGACATGAGCATCATGAATCAAACTGGCTCTTAAACTGACTCTTAAACTGACTCTTAACCTGTCCGGATACTGACCATACTCATAAAAATCACCACTCAATAAACACGATGACATCATAAATATAGACTGTATAAACTGAACAGACTCTGGACTGTAGACTCTGTAGAGGGTAATATTATGAATGGAATTCTTGATCTCACGAATAGCCAATGTGGATGGGATTGCCCCATGTCATGAACTAATAGTCAACGTGTATGTGGATATAAAGCAGGAAATAATATCAACAGGCGTTAATTAGAGGCCATTTTGAATGCTTGACCGTTTTAGTCAAAATTAACCGTCAATTTGAACACTCAGTATACCTCAAGGAGTAAAAGTGTTTGGTTTAGGGACAAAAGCCTAACCTCAAGCCCCAAAAGTCTGGTTAAAACCTTAAAGGATGAACACTGCGGGGACGGAGTAGCTAGGATAGAAGCTAGGCACAGAAGTCTAGAAGTACCACTTAAACCAGGGCAAGTAGTACCATGAGTGATGGGTGAGTAGTACCATAAGCGGTACTTGGGCAAGAATCTTTCCACTTGGACATAGACCAGAAAAACAACCGAGACTGGTCAAGTGTCACGTATAACTAGGGCTAGAACTATAACAGATAAGCTAGAGCCACATCGAGCTATGGTTCTAGAACTAGGACTCGACCAACTAGGACTCAATCCACTAGGACTGTCTGTATTGTGTAATGTGTGTCTTCCATAGGACGTCTTCCACCAATGCCTTTTAGTCTATTTAGTCAAATAATGAAGTCTGTAGAACTTGTAACTTGATAGCTTGATGGTTTGTATAGTCCCATAGCTCTTCAATTACTATAGTTTGTATAGCTTGACAGCTTTTATAGCTTGATAGATTGAGTCCGTGTTGTAGCTTCTATAGCTTAGAAGTCTGTGTAGCTTGATAAGCTGGAGCTTGATAGCTTGATAGCTTGGTAGTTTGGTAGCTTGGTAGTTTGATAGTTTGGTAGCTTGGTAGCTTGCTTGTTTGTATAACTTGATAGTGTGCATAACCAGACTTGGAAGTCTCTGACTGATGTCCATACTGCTATTAGTTCAAAACTCTTTTGTCAAAAAGCTTGGCTCTTTTTTGCTGTTTTATTATTGTTTCCTCCTTCTCCTATTCTCATCCTATTCTCATCCGACTCTCATCTTATTCTCCTATTCTTCTCCCCCTCACCTTCAATAATTAATGAGCCACATGTAATTGAATCACAAAATTTGCAAATGACACGCTCAAGTGTTTTAAGAGTAAAGAACAAAAATTCATGGGTTTTGGAGGAAGTGCGGACGGGCTCCTTATATATTCGCATGGCTGCAAAACATGAAACACCCCTTGTGAGGGGAATGCATGCTCCGCGAATATATAAGGAGGCCGTCCCCCCGTAAAATTTCCCACCACAATTTTTTTTGCTGAGCAATTCTCTAGTTACTATGAATATTTGGTTACTATGAATATTTGAATACTTTGGCTAATATAAATATTTGGTTACTATAAATTCTTTGGTTATATGAATATTTGGTTGATGTGCAATTCTTTGTACTATGAATTCTTTTGCTAATATGAATAATTGGCTAATATGAATTATTTGGTTAATTGTTAGATTCCGGTTACATCCCGTACTCTGATTACCATGTTCATTTGCCAATGATTCCTCAAAGAAAGAAATCTTAGCTGCTTATATAACGGTTCAAGAGAAGGTACGCCCTGGTAGCTGGCGGGTTGCTGGCTGGGTAAGAGGCCTTATACAAAGTATCAGGCAGAGAGGCTTCATAATACCTAAATCGGTAGAGCAATACTTATGACGGATCAGACATTAATATCAATTATTCGGCTAATATGAATATTTGGTTCATTTGAATTATTTGGTTATATGAATCATTTGGTTATATGAATATTTGACTATTAAGAATTCTTTGGTTGATATGAATTCTTTGGTTGATGTGCAGTTATTTGGTTTCTATGCGGCCTGGCCACGGAGAGAAGCCGGAACTCGCAGAGGGTCATTGCAAAGGCCAAGATGCCTGGAGTTACTATCAAGAATGGTCTCGAAAAGCCCTTAAATTCCCACATGAGCAACGACAAGAATTCGGACCAGCCCTCAAAGATAAGTGCAACACAAAGAGCACCACGGTCATGCTGCGGGGAATGAATAAGATGGTCATGATGGCGTTCTTGGTGTACTCGTTTTTCTTGACCAAGAGCCGGGAAAAAGATCATTGGTTAATGTGATAACTATTTGGTGAATATGTGGCAATTCTTTGGTTAATACGGCAACTCTTCTGTTTATATCCAAGTTTTGGATATTTGGTCGATCAGTTAAAGAAAAGCATTGAAGAATTCGAGAAGTCAGCCTAATTTGGGATTTGCTAGTTCGGTGTATTTCAAGGTGGTGTCTTGATTATTCCGGGTTGGCTCCAACGCTACTTCACTGGGACCACGAAAGGTTCTCCCTGCAGTATGGCTACTACTTACCACTGACTACTATTGATCACTACTGGTTCAGTAGTCTAACATCTTAGTGTGGGATCAGAGCAGTCTAGTGTGAGAACAAATACTGGGTCCGAGTATCACTACTTGGAATGACACTGAAACGGAACTAAGTCTGTGGTGGGAATTAGGTCGAACAAGAGACTAGGGTATTTGCTTCGGATGGAGTATGGAGGATTGGTATGATAGTTCTGGTGGACTAGTTTTTTGAGAGTACACGCCATTAATTGTAAGCTTACATACCAACAACCAGTCGAAAACTGGTCTAGAAAAGGCTAGTCGAGAACTGGTCTAATTAGACTAGTCAAGAACTGGTTTAGTTTTTGTGTGGAACTGGCCTGGAACTACCGATTAGTATATTGTTTGGTAGATATTTCGATTCCCTATATACCGGACGCACAGGACAACAAAGTACTTACTACATAACTAGAAGTCGTCTTCATCTGGACTCGTTTCATAGCATAGTCGTTTTACAACATCGGAGTCCTTCTTGTGGGCTGTGATCTGGGCCTCATTTTCATAACTGAGACTTCATTTATGAATGCCCCATTTGCAAAGCTGGAACATCCATCGGGCTTCAAGTGGGTCTACCAAAGAGCTGGCGCCCTTACTTTTGTTCCTTTTGGGACTCGCTGGAGATACCTCTGTTGCAAATAATCTCACGGGCACACTCTCTGCGCAACTTGAACAATTCGTCGCCAGTGTAGGACTTCTTGCGGTCATTGATAAAACTACACTTTGGCTCACGGTCAAGGACTGGCTGCACACACAAGATGTCGTTGATACACTCCTTAGGGATCTTGGTCCAGTCCTCTTCGTTGAGGTCCTTACAAGATTCACCGTAGAAGTCGGTGTCTCTGTGTTGCAAGAACAAAGCTGGCACCTGGGTGTCCTTCTTTCTGGGCCCTTCCAGTTCACGGATGACGTTGCAAACAGCCTGCTGCTTGCAGTTCTCAGACATCTGCTTGATTTGCTCCTTAGAGAATTTCAATTGACCGTTGAAGTGACAGTCCTCGGAGTAGTCTGGTTGTTTCTTTTCACAGAAAAGGGACTTGAGGCACACTTTTGGGGTATCGTTGATGCTCAGACCCTCAAAGTCGGAACATGGTGGTCCTCTGTAGTCTGCAGGAAGATCCTCCCTCTTGGCGAAGGACTCGCTAATGAGAGACAAGTAGCTGTCTTGCTCAGGCAATGGAGCAGCAGATGGCAAGGCGTTGGCGACGGCAAAGATAGCAGCGAAGAGAATAGTAGTTTGCATGGTGATTGATGAGTTGATGATGATAATAATGGAACTTCAACTGGGACGGAGGACGGGTCCCTTTTTATAGTCCACTTGAGGCTCATTCAGGACCCAGAATTTCTTGGCTTGGGCATCTAGGATCTATTCTGCACATCGAGACAATGTGTTTTTCTGGACTCTCGAACAATGCAGCGAGGTTGAGCACATCTTCAAGCGAAACGCATTGTTACTAAATTGCTCAACAATGCAGCTGGTTGTCGCACAGCCCACAAACAATCGGAACGGCTTGAGTTCCGCCCAGATTGTACGGCCTTTAATTTTAAGATCCAAGCACCAAAATTAGTAATAACGTTTTGGTGCGCTGTCTTTCCCGAAGGAATAGACTCAATTGGTGCACGGAAGGACTCAATTGGTTTCAAAGGGGAAATTTGCCAACCACTTCAGTTCAATGAGCAGTTTGGACTGGTACAAAACGCAAGAGTCCAATAGCCTTAACCACTATCATTCCAAGAAATCGACCGTTGCTTCTAGAACGAACATGCTGTAGTTTCCAGAAATAGAATCCTTGAATCTTGGAAAAATATGGTCTGGCCCCCTTTTTGGATCAATGGCCATACTCCTTCAGGCACAGGTTTCAAGAGTTTGCTGCGCCCAAACAAAGTGCATACTTTGTATAGACAATATCATTGCCTCAATCTGCTGTATGATGATGGACTAATCCCGGGAATTACCCTGAAACATGTTTAACTTTGAATGCGGTGTAAATAATGCAGGACCACTTGTGCGACGTGCCAACCTCATAAACGGTTTAAGCGTCCCAAAACTTCGTGTTACGAGCCCAAAACTCAACCACCCGAGCCCATAACTCGAAGCCTTGATGCCAAACCTTGAAAACTCGGGTTTTAAACTTAAAAACAGGCTCCAACAACTCCAACAAGCCCCGAAACCGTGCCTCGAGTTTCTCGACCCTCACCCCTTCAGCACCCCTATTGTTTGCCTTGGCATGATTCGGACGCGCATGATCTAAGACTCCGCCTTCGTTGACAATAAGGTTTTGAACCTTAATCGGATTTCAATAACAATATCTGCGCGGCGTTACCACTGAAATCCTGACAACTTGCATTTGGAGGGTCACGCTTTTGAATCCATGTGTTTTGGAAGTCATAGCACAGCAAATTCCTTGCAATTTTTTTTGTTTTGAACACCGCAGAGCTCGTCACGTGGTTCATCTCGATAGAACGTGTTACTCAAACTTCTTGGTTTCACATGGGACGTGCTGAATGTAGAGAAATGTTAGGAACTCTCAACAAAGAGGAGGGGACCCCTGGCCAAAAATAGACCAGAGTTCATGCGGCCCCTGCATTCAGCCCTGTATGCATAGACTTATCCGTTGGGCCGCCTTGATCCAAAGAATAAGTAATCAGCCCTTTTTCGGCTCGAATCGTGGCTTTGACTAGCCCATTGCCCAAAACACAACTATCTATGTAGAGACTGTTGGTCTAGTCATAAACGAGTGTTCATATGGTAGCACGTGGCTATTCATTTGACAAGACAAGACTGCGTAAGACTGTCTAGTCATATACGACTGTTTATCTAGCAAAACGAACATCTCTCTCTAGCAACATCTGTTGCTTCATTCGGCCCCAAAGAATTGAAGAATCAGCAAAATAAGTCTTTGGTGTGATTCTTCTTATCACAGCACCACCCAATTTTGTGAGTCACTTTGGTTCTGTCTTTGGTTCTGTTAGTGAATGCTGAAGTGTGTGCAATGCTCATTTCGATGCCATTGAGCAAATCTCCACCTCTCTACTTCTTCACCTCTCCACTTCTTCACCTCTCCACTTCTTCACCTCTCCACTTCTTCACCTCTCCACTTCTTCACCTCTCCACTTCTTCACCTCTCCACTTCTCCACCTCTCCACCTCTCCACCTCTCCACCTGCCGCTCGGATTTCTCCAAGATCTTATCTAGTTCATCCACCCGGCTTCTACAAAGGGTTACAAAGGGTTCCATAAGGGCCAACCTGGTTGATATTTTTTTCTTCGTTGCTTCAAAGCCCTGATTTTTTTCCCATTTTTGTTCGTTAATCTTGATCTGACTTATGGTCGAACTCTTGGTCGGAGTTTTGTCAGTTCATTCTTGATCAGACTTTTAGTCTGAAATTTGACTGGCCTGAAATCTGACTAATTTCTCTTTAGGCCTTAGTCTTTTGTCTTTTGTCTTTTGTCTTTTGTCTTTTGTCTTTTGTCTTTTGTCTTTTGTCTTTTGTCTTTTGTCTTTTGTCTTTTGTCTTTTGTCTTTTGTCTTTTGTCTTTTGTCTTTTGTCTTTTGTCTTTTGTCTTTTGTCTTTTGTCTTTTGTCTTTTGTCTTTTGTCTTTTGTCTTTTGTCTTTTGTCTTTTGTCTTTTGTCTTTTGTCTTTTGTCTTTTGTCTTTTGTCTTTTGTCTTTTGTCTTTTGTCTTTTGTCTTTTGTCTTTTGTCTTTTGTCTTTTGTCTTTTGTCTTTTGTCTTTTGTCTTTTGTCTTTTGTCTTTTGTCTTTTGTCTTTTGTCTTTTGTCTTTTGTCTTTTGTCTTTTGTCTTTTGTCTTTTGTCTTTTGTCTTTTGTCTTTTGTCTTTTGTCTTTTGTCTTTTGTCTTTTGTCTTTTGTCTTTTGTCTTTTGTCTTTTGTCTTTTGTCTTTTGTCTTTTGTCTTTTGTCTTTTGTCTTTTGTCTTTTGTCTTTTGTCTTTTGTCTTTTGTCTTTTGTCTTTTGTCTTTTGTCTTTTGTCTTTTGTCTTTTGTCTTTTGTCTTTTGTCTTTTGTCTTTTGTCTTTTGTCTTTTGTCTTTTGTCTTTTGTCTTTTGTCTTTTGTCTTTTGTCTTTTGTCTTTTGTCTTTTGTCTTTTGTCTTTTGTCTTTAGTCTTTGGTCTTTGGTCTTTAGTCTTGACTGACTTGGTTAGTCACTTCCCTTACTAACAGACATCCAGTAAGGTGAGCTTCAGTTGTCTGGAAATGTTGATTTAGATATCACAAGGTCATAACCCGCTACTAAAAATATAAAATAGCAGAAGTGTACTCAGGAAGTTGAAAACGGTTTTTAGTCAAAAGTCCCTTTAGATATGTTGATGTACTCTCTCTGTTGGTGGTGATATAGTTCCCACTGTAGTAGTCATTCTAATGATACCAATTCCTAATCTTCGGTACTGACACTATTTCCTAATCTTTGGAACTGATACTGGTGCCTCTGAGGCTGTAGAAATTGGGAGGGGGGAGGCCGTATTTATAGCCGTTTGTCTGTGTGTGTCTGTGTGTGTTTGTGTGTTTGTGATATGAAACATCTATGCACACAAATGCGCAATACAGCAATGCAGCAATGCAGCCAATCAAACATGTTTCAGAATCGGTGAAATCACGTGGTTAGTAGTGAAACGTGGGGAGATGTGAAACGTGGGGGTATTTCAGAGCTACTTGATTCTGAGATTACTTGAGTATTAGAACTACTTGAGTACTGTGGTAATGCATGGCGCTTATCACACGTTATGCAGACGTACGTCAATATGGTTTCAGAATATGCACCAAGCTTCTGTCTACTTAGTATATTCCTTTTAGTAGTACTGCTGGTTGGACATCCCTTGTATGTATTCATAAATGAAAAGGCCGTGCCGGCACCAAATGCAATTATATTACATGCCGGTTATGAGCCCTCGCCCAGAATTACTATTGGTCGTGCGCTATACCTTTTATATACAGGATACACCACATTATTACCACTACTTCTTGGCCATAGCTTGAAGCCGTTATTTACAATGAATTATATGGGTGTTTTAATGAATATATATTATGATTTATATGCATTTTTAGTGGTTGTTATTGAAATATAACTCGCTCGTAGTGTATGCATTCTCCCAGTATTGCTTCCTGTGAGACCTCTTCATGGTTCTTGTTTGAATGTGTTGATCCAAAAAATCAAATATCCATTGATTATTCGTACCCTTTAGAGATGATATATTCAATGCAATCAACCTCTGATGCCTTTGACGAGTGGGTTCTTGGCTCTGTTGCACATGAGCTCACGTGCACACTCCACTTTCTGGTCGGGGTCGGTGAACTCCGCATAATTGTACGTCTTCTTGGTAGGATCAAGAGTGGTACATTTGGGCTCGTCGGCAGGAACAGGTTGGGTACACAAGACGTTGTAGAAACATTCCCACAGGGTATACTGCCACTTCTCCTCAGTAAGGAACTCTGTACACTTCACTGAGAAAGAATCGGCTTCGTTGTTTTGAAATAAGTACCCGGGCAACTCAATGTCTCTGACCGATTCAGACTGCTTTGGTTGTTCGGGCTTGGAGTTGCTCTTTCCTTGCAGGTTGACAATGTTGCAGATGGCCTGCTCCACACAGCTGTCTGACATCTTCTCGATTTGCGCCTTAGGGAATCTTGTTTGACCGTTGAACCCACAGTCCTCGGAGCTGGGGTTCTCCTTTTGCTTGTCACAGAACATGGACTTGAGGCACACTGCTGGGACTTTTCTGATGTTTAGACCCTCAAAGTCGGAACATGGTGGTCCTCTGTAGTCTGCAGGAAGATCCTCCCTCTTGACGAAGGACTCGCTAATGAGAGACAAGTAGCTGTCTTGCTCAGGAACTGGAGCAACAGATGGCAAGGCGTTGGCAACGGCAAGGATACCAGCGAAAAAAACAGTAGACTTCATAATGATTGATGGTGATGATAGGAATAATTCTGATTTTGCATTAGGGATGGCTCCCTTTCATAACCAGCTTTAGCGACCATTGCACATTTCTTTTTCTTGGCGTGTGTACCTGCTAGTTTCTTGGGCTAAGTCTTCGCAGCCATTTCCAAAAAAGAAACGTCGTTTATCTCCCGAACAATGCGCCCTCGCGCAGTCACTTGAAAGTTCACACTCCACACAATTAGTTGTTTCAAATTTAGGTTTCGTCCAGGGTATCATACTAAAATTAGTATAAAGGCTTTCTAGTAAATTGCCAAGACAAATAGCCGAGTCTGTTTAATGTATGTGCGACTTTTCCACGCTAAAACATGAGACCTAGTACACCATAAATCACAATAGGAGTGGATTCCCAGACTTCAAAAAAAACATGCACCCCGAAATCAGCTTCAGAGACCATGCGCCCCAGCTTCTAGCGCTCAACATACCACTGATTTTGTTATCCTTGGTGTGCATGTTTCTTGGCACCCAAGGGGGCGCATTTTGCCTGCGCATTTTGCCTGCGCCTTCTTTTGCGCCTTCTTTTGCGCCTTCTTTTGCGCCTTCTTTTGCGCCTCACTCGCTAGACCTAAGCCTTCTGCGGCTGGAACACGGAGAATCCGCACTTTGAGTCTATCCCAAGGAAGATAAAAATTTCTGTTATTTTTGCCGCCGTTTCTTATTCCATTGTTAACCATTGAAATGTATTGTCTAGAAAGGTAAGCTTGAGATCTAGCCAGATAATTGGATAAGATACGGTTTAATGCAACACAAACACAGCTTAACAAAAGTCAACATTAAAACAAGGGTCAACATTAAAACGTACTCCTCACAGAATGGTCAGAGAGCTGCTCTGCAAATTGGATTTTTAAACTCACATAGCTGGTTCCTATCTTCATGAAATCCATAATTGACCAATCGGTGTGTCAGATTCTTCGTTGGTTATTGGTATGTTCATTTTGGTCTCTGGTCTCTGGTCTCGGGTATCTGGTCTTTAGTCTCTGGTCTCTGGTCGCTGGTCTGGTATTTGATCTCTGGTCTTCGGTCTTTGCAATGGCTAAAGTCAATTAATATTGGTTCACTGGCTCATTATTGGCTTAATAGTGCTCAGATGTGGAGACTGTTTTTTTTGTGAGGTGAAGTATAAAGCGAGGGAGGAGGCCAGTATTTATACTTTTGGTGGTGTTTGAACCCTGAAACACACAGTGCATGCAATTGCAACAAATGGTTGAGTATTAACTAGAAGTGGGGTCACCGCACAGCGCGCATTGATGCACCATGCAAAAGACCCCACAAATACTAAAAACATATAAGGGCCCCTAGATCCACAGTCGGTATACAGATCCTACCCCCTATATATAATCAGGCACAAAGTCGTTTTGTGGTATATAAAGTCCGGAGGGGAAAGGTCCGGACTGGAGTTCAGACTGAACTTCTAGACTGGAGAGGAAAGGTCTAGACTGGAGTTCTGGTGGCGAGTGCGAAGTGGCTGCAAATCTGCCTACGCCGGTTTTATACAGCCACACCTAAACCTCCTCATACACATGAAACAAACTGAAACATGCGGCCTTCCAACTTGCATACCGTTGCATATCCTATTGCATTAGGGGGTTTCAGAATACCCCTCACCTCCAGGTATAAAAAGGGCACACGCCCGCCTCAGGATCTAATAAATTTCCTTTACCATAAAAAAGTCTTGATTCCATTTCTCATGCCCATTACTTGAACTTAATTACTTGAACTTAATTACTTGAACTTAATTACTTGAACTTAATTACTTGAACTTAATTACTTGAACTTGAACTTGACTACTTGACTACTTGACTACTTGACTATTTGAACTTGATTACTTTAACTTAATTACTTGAACCTAATTACATGAACTTGACTACTTGAACTTGATTACTTTAACTTGATTACTAGAACTTGATTACCTGAACTTGATACTTGAACTGGATACTTGATGATCCTGGGGATGAACTATATGATTCGTGCCTAGAACACAGCTTACAGCTTGTATGTATTCACGGTTTGGAGATGTGAGTTTGTCCTCATGGAATAGTTGGAGAATGCAAGATTAATTTCATGGCAGCCTAATCACTATTATAAAATAGAGTGATCCAATCATATAGCTATCTAGTCCATATAGGTTGAGTGGCAGTCCCACTAGATTCAGTCTCATTATGGGTGGTACCTCCGGAATAAGAGCCAGTCACATCTCGAAAGTTAATTTAAGCATCCTTGATATCATAGAGATATTCCCATGGGTACATGACTACTGAGTACTGAGACGTATAATCTATTCTACTACTAATGAGCTACGTACCAGTTGATGGCATGTACTAGTTGATGAGATGTACTGGTTTGCGTGAAAAGTCTAGTATTCTCGAATACGATCTCAAATGGTTGGGTCTTTTGTCCAAGAGTCTTGACTATTGTTTAAAAAGGGTTATATGCAGGATGTCAGAAAATGGTGACGATTTAAAGCATGCACTGCACATTAGAGGTTGGGAAAGAGAGAGATAGATGTTCAGAGGTGGACTCGGAAATGTCAGGAAGCAATCGAGGACTGTACCCGAGAGAGTTAGTGACCTGACATGGTTCCTGCATCGGTCTATCGGTCTCACTGACTGCAAGAACAGATGATTTGAAGAATAAAAATTAAAAACTTACCATTTCAATGAAAAGCTGACGTCGTTATCCATTATTGAAATTGCAGGATATGGGATATTCTCACAGTGCCGTATCTGTATGGAAGATTATGGATTTTGGAAGGCTTAAGTTAGGGTGCGTACTGGTTTCCGCACGCCTTTTCGCACTACTCAGTAATCAAAAACTGCATCCCACCAAGTCTTCTCCAACCACGCCATGCCGGCCTTAAAGAAATTCGATGCCAACGTGGCCAGGCACGTCAAGCTGATGAACAAAAATCTCTGCGCAAACTTGATCCGCCACGACTACATTGTCACCGGCAGCACCAAGGCCAAGCGTGCACAGGCCAAGATCGAGAGTTTCCTCGGAAAAGCCTTGCACCAAAACAGCAAATACGCCACGCAACCACTTTCCGAACGCATACAGCTGGTGCAGGCGCTCAAGTTCTTACAGGAAGCTGACCGAGAGGAAATCGGCACCAAAGTGCTCCAGGAGTTGAGCAAGCGGTACCCCAAGCGGAGCCACGGGTTCACGCGGATCATCAAGTTGGAACCACGGTTGGGCGAGGACAAGGCATCGATGTCGGTGTTGGAATTGGTTGACTCTGATTTCGAAGTCAAGCTCTGGTACACGGCTAAGATTGTAGCCCGGTTGGAGTTGCAGAACTTGCCACTTGACGATTTGACTCAGAGAAATGTACAGAAACTCACGCAGAAACGTGTGGGCGGACAAGAACGGTTCCGTGAAGCCGTGGAAGAGGCCAAACGGGTCTTTTTTGATTATTCTCCGGATTCTGGGGTGAGCAGCCCTTCAGTACAGGAGAATCTCCACAATAAGCCATCCAAGGCGTTTTATCAACGAGTGGCCGGCTTTACCAAGTCCAAAAAGTATGCAGTGAAACCAAGGGAGGCGCGTGGTCCCCAGAATGTGCCCAAGTCGCCCTACATCGCATAATCTGTAAATAGACAAGAAGAGAGAAGTTGGAGAAGTTGGAGGGAAGTCAGAGAAGTTGGAGGAAAGGAGAGAAGTCAGAGAAGTTGGAGGAAAGGAGAGAAGTTAGAGAAAAAATGATGTACTATGACTATAGATGTAAATAGTACTATATGGCCATGTTGTTTCATGATATATTGGAGATCTGAAGATATGAAGATATGAAGATATATCATAATTAGTTAGATACACTAAACATGGTCATACATACTAGGCTCAGGAAAAGGTGTGGTGGAGCGTAAAGCCATAGATAAGTTGTTAGGAAACGATTTCACAAGGATACTGAGATGCAAGGTATCCCGGTCGGGTAACACCTGCATATAACGTGCTTGTGTTTCATGTGTATACAGGGTTACATACAACCAGTGTATATAACAGCGAGGTTTTCCTCCCCTTGGATAAATGAGGGAGTTCCTCGACTGTTCTAGCTTCAATGCATACCATGATAAACTATAGCACGTAAGGATTACGTTCGACATATAAGACTAACAGGTCCTGCTACTGTGAAGCTCTTACACAAGGAACTGGTGAATACCACAAGCCATCGAAAAAAAGAAAATAACAACAGATCAACGCATGGACCAATTCTCTATGAGTATTCAGAGCTGGAGAAGCAGGGAGGTTCTTTCGTGCAAACCTCTTGGAGTGGATGCTAGAGCCACTATCCACTATCGGCCAGGACCTGCGTATAGAAGTATTATGAAGCAGTACCTCGTGCAATGATCAGCGCGATACGGAGATTTTAATGAGCATTGTTCTGATGGAGAGCTTTTTATTTCAATGCCACATTTTCTCAAAGTTATACAAGCCACTCCGGCTCGTGTCTTTGACGATCCCTAAACGAGCATTGTTAGATCCGCCATAGGCAGGGCGCTGCCTATGAAGGTATTATGGCTCTCAGTCCGGTTGTTACAATGGCCATTGCAAACGCCGTGTCACGACCATCGGCTATCGTTGTATGAAGTACTATGATGGTCTTTTCGAATATTGTGGAACAACCCATACCATTGTTCTGCTGGAGAGTTTTTCGGTGTCACGTTTCTCTCAAAGGATATAAACCCATCGGGGTGTGACCTCCATGTTATGTTCTTTGAGGAACCAGCAACGAGTACAAGAATAGGTTAAGACACGTTATAAAGAACGTACTGTTCAACCAATACTGTTCAGCCAATACTGTTCAGCCAATACTGTTCAACTAATACTGTTCAGCCAATACTGTTCAGCCAATACTGTTCAACTAATACTGTTCAGCCAATACTGTTCAACTAATACTGTTCAGCCAACACTGTTCAACTGAAGTACTGTTCAACTGAAGTACTGTTCAACTAATACTGTTCAACTAATACTGTTCAGCCAATACTGTTCAGCCAATACTGTTCAGCCAATACTGTTCAGCCAATACTGTTCAGCCAATACTGTTCAGCCAATACTGTTCAACTGAAGTACTGTTCAACTGAAGTACTGTTCAGCTAATACTGTTCAGCCAATACTGTTCCAGTGATGTGGCAGTATTTTGCTTGTGGTATGAGTCTATTCTTATTCTTGAAGTAGTAGTGTAACCTTGTAGCTCAGTCAACACTCAAGTCTTGTATAGTCTGGTTCAGTCCGCATATCTTCATCCAGCGCTACGTAGTCCTACAGTGGTACATATTCCTGGATTCCTGGATTCCTAAGGATGATGGTCAAGGCTTGTAGTAATGTGGTAGCTAGTTGATTGGTCTTGTTTGAGTTTGCAGTAGTTCTTAGTCTTGGTGTTTCAGTAAATCAAGTCCTGTAGTACTTGGCCATGGTATTAGTCTTGGGTAGTTTTCTGGCCCTTTGCATGTGGGTCTTAGGCAGGATCACGTTCTGTAGTCTCCTGGTTTGTAGTGTTCCAAAGTCCAGTTCTTCCCATGTTTAGCGGATTCTCTATACCCACATTTATATTCACAGATGTCTGTTACCACCCTGTTCATGCTCTCTTGTGTAGTGTAGTGTCATATAGATTAGCACAGTAATGTAGTGTATTACAGTAATGTAGTGTATTACAGTAATGTAGTGTATTGCAGTAATGTAGTGTATTACAGTAATGTAGTGTATTACAGTAATGTAGTATAATGTAGTGTATTACAGTAATGTAGTCTATTGTAGTGTAAGCTCTAGTAGTGGAGTAGTGGAGTAGTGGAGTAGTATAGTCCAATACAGCCTGGTATAGCATGGCTTAATAGTGTAGTAGTGTACGATAGAGAAGAAAGTGAAGTAATTTAGTCTATTGTAGGGGGGCCTAGTAGAGTAGAGTAGAGTAGAATAGTGCATGTTAGACCTACCATTAATAGACACACTACCCATAGAGGTATCTTAGAGCCTACGAATGCCAAGGACTCCTCCATTCACCTTAAGCCGTGACATGGACTCCTCCATTCACCCTCACTCGTGACATGGGGTTTAACCTCCTTGCGTCACTTCACGGTATTCACCGGTTCGCTATATAATCACTAGGATTCCCAATAAGTGGGAATGCACCAACAAACGAACCTAACTCCAAGTATTAGCTGTATTCAAGAATCTAACACTACAGTAGTAAGTAGTGTAGTAGTGTAGTAGTGTAGTACTGTAGTACTGTAGTACTGTAGTACTGTAGTACTGTAGTGTAGTACTGTAGTACTGTAGTACTGTAGTACTGTAGTGTAGTACTGTAGTACTGTAGTACTGTAGTACTGTAGTGTAGTACTGTAGTACTGTAGTACTGTAGTACTGTAGTGTAGTACTGTAGTACTGTAGTACTGTAGTACTGTAGTGTAGTACTGTAGTACTGTAGTACTGTAGTACTGTAGTGTAGTACTGTAGTACTGTAGTACTGTAGTACTGTAGTGTAGTACTGTAGTACTGTAGTACTGTAGTACTGTAGTGTAGTACTGTAGTACTGTAGTACTGTAGTACTGTAGTGTAGTACTGTAGTACTGTAGTACTGTAGTACTGTAGTGTAGTACTGTAGTACTGTAGTACTGTAGTACTGTAGTGTAGTACTGTAGTACTGTAGTACTGTAGTACTGTAGTGTAGTACTGTAGTACTGTAGTACTGTAGTACTGTAGTGTAGTACTGTAGTACTGTAGTACTGTAGTACTGTAGTGTAGTACTGTAGTACTGTAGTACTGTAGTACTGTAGTGTAGTACTGTAGTACTGTAGTACTGTAGTACTGTAGTACTGTAGTACTGTAGTACTGTAGTACTGTAGTGTAGTAGTGTAGTAGTATTGTTAGATCTACTATAGATAGGACACTACCTATACAAACATTATGAAGCCTGCAATGGACGATCCCAGCAATGGCCACTGCAAACGCCGTGTCACGACTATCGTTGTATGAAGTACTATGATGGTTCTTACGGCTATTCTAGAACAATCCTTACCCTTGTTCTGGTGGAGAGTCTTTCGGTGTCACGTTTCTCTCAAAGTAAAACACGTTATAAAGAACATAACAAGTACAGTAGTGTAGTAGTAGTAGTATAGTAGTAGTGTAGTAGTGTAGTGTAGTAGTACTGTAGTGTAGTACTGTAGTGTAGTACTGTAGTAGTGTAGTACTGTAGTACAGTAGTGTGCTAGTGTAGTACTGTAGTACAGTAGTAGTGTAGTAGTGTAGTGTAGTAGTGTAGTGTAGTGTAGTAGTACTGTAGTGTAGTACTGTAGTGTAGTAGTACTGTAGTGTAGTACTGTAGTACTGCAGTCTGTCATGTTCTTTGATACATTTATGCTTAGCTAAAACTATGTTCGTTGAGGGTCCTCGCTTTGTATATATAATGTTACGGATTGTTCCAGAATATTTGAAAATACCATCAGAGCACTTTATACAACGATGGCCGTGACACGGTGTTTGCAATGGCCATTGTTAGGAAGGGACTGCGTATGCTCCAGCTCGAAAGACCCATCTGTTCAGGCAGATTTGTTTTCTAGCCCGTGCTCCTTTCTTCTCTTCTTCCCTTTGCATAGGTTTTTCCTCCGTTCTTCACTTCCACCAATCCATTCGCCAGTCCACACTCCATCTATGGGTATGTCCTACCTATAGTGGAACTAACAAGTATAATATTGGGTATAATATTGGTGTAGTAGAGTAGTAGAGTAGTATTGGGTATAGTAGAGTGCTGGATTCTTGGTTACGTCAGTACTATGTGTTCTGTTAGATTCTAGTTACTTCACTTGACTCTACTCCAAAAATCTGTTCATACTTTGTCCATACTTTGTCCATTTTCTGTCCATACTCTGACCTTTTTCTGACCTTTTCTGACCTTTTGTCCTTTTTCTGACCTTTTCTGACCTGTCCATAAGTTGTCCATAAGTTGTCCGTGGTCTATACATATATCTCAGATTCAAAACTCTACATTTTTCTCAGCTTCTTTGGCCCGTTTGGCAGCTTCAGAAGGACTCAAGAAGTAGATTTCATAAGGTTCACACTCTGGGTTCTTGTGTTCAGGCTCCTTATGAATATCCCGTGGCTGGAGCATGCCCCAAGGACTATCACAAATCAGGATTTGGAGATTCAACACTCTCAGGGCTTTATCCATATGAAGTCTATAAGGAGTAACCTCATCTTCATGTCCAAGAACCAAAAACCCATTGAGCTTACCGAAAAATTTGGCATGCTGACGTTCTCCAGTACTCACCACTCCATACTCTATGAGAAACAAGGGGACATCAGGGAAATCGGGCCATGCTAAGCCAATTAAATCCATTCCCAGGGCCTTGACCCTACGGAGTTGCTGGAGCTGGCCATTGATTTTGGCGTAGAAGGTTTTGCCTTTTTCACCTAAACCTGACTTTTCACCTAAACCTGGCTTTTCACCTAAACCTGGCTTTTCACCTAAACCTGGCTTTTCACCTAAACCTAAAACGACTGAAGCAAAGAGAAATGTTAGAAAGAATGATGTTTTCATCTGATGAGGGAACTAGCACTAAAATTGGGGAGTAGAAAAAAATGGGAGAATTGATGATTGCGTGGATTTATAAATTTGTTTAAACACTAAAAATGAGTCATTGACGTGACGTGAAATTGACAGAGATCCGTAAATTGTTAAAGATGCGTAAATACAATGGTCTGAGTGAATCCAAGTGAAATTAAATGAGCTTAAATGAAGTGGAATGACGTGCATTATTCTAGCCGTACTACTCTTAACTCCCCTCACTAACCAGATAAAACCATGCCCTTATCATATACTAAAACTATACTAAATCTACTAAATCTACTAAATCTACTAAATCTACTGAATCTACTGAATCTACTGAATCTACTGAATCTACTAATACTCTGCTATAGTACCTGTGGCTAATACTTTGGTGCCAATATTAGTGGCCCAGTTTAAGATCTGCCGTTGCAGCTATGGTCGATGGTCATTCGCAGTAGGTTGCAGGTGCGCGCGCACGATAACAATGGTATGGAAAATATCAGCTGACGTGCGGAACAATGTACTTGCAGAGAAGCCAAGTCTTGTTTCAGAGCTCTGCAGCAACAAAAACTGGGAGACTGGGAGACTGGGAGATTTTGAAATTTTGAAATCTCGGAAAACTGGGGAGATTGTGGGAAAAAAATACAAATTAGGGAAATTTGGGATTTGAAGAATCTTATAAATCTCGTGGCTCCTGCATATAGACTAGCGGGCTAACTAACTATTGTGGAGCTTTATAGTAAACGCTGTCGTAGATAGGAACAGTGTGATATTGATGGCTAATAATTCCAAGAGCGTTGGGATAATAGTAGTCATTTTTGGCTAATAATTCCAAGAACGTTGGGATAATAGTCATTGTTGGCGAATAATTCCAAGAACGTTGGGATAACAGTAGTCATTTTTGGCTAATAATTCCAAGAACGTTGGAATAATAGTAGTCATTGTTGGCGAATAATCCTTCGGAATTCAGACTGTGGAATTACCCAAGATATTGGAGGACAACAACGGAGTGGTATTGACGACAAATGGAACAGGAAGTGCTCCAAGCAAAAACAAGCATGTGGATATTAAGGAGAAACACGTACAGGACAGGGTCAAGAGGGGAGAGGCAATCATCGAATATGTTCCTCCCGGGAACATTATCCTTGACGCACTCACGAAACCTTTACAGTCTACTGCGTTCCACAGGCACCTACCATTTCTAGGGTTCGACGAGAATCATCACATTCCATCGATTACTGCAGGCGCATATAACAGCGAATCAGGAAACTTAAGTGACATGATCCAAGGGAGTGTCAACGAGTACTTAGCAGGTACGGACCTAAGGTACTTCGTGGATATGTTATATGCATGACTGTGGGGTGCTATATGCAGGTTGTCATTGGGTGAATACTCTTCACCCACCTCGACACATGTCGCACTTTGGTCTTGTAAGAACTCTTCACCCACCTCGACACATCTCCCACTTTGGTCTTGTAAGAACTCTTCACCCACCTCGACACATGTCGCACTTTGGTCTTGTAAGAACTCTTCACCCACCTCGACACATCTCCCACTTTGGTCTTGTAAGAACTCTTCACCCACCTCGACACATGTCGCACTTTGGTCTTGTAAGAACTCTTCACCCACCTCGACACATCTCCCACTTTGGTCTTGTAAGAACTCTTCACCCACCTCGACACATGTCGCACTTTGGTCTTGTAAGAACTCTTCACCCACCTCGACACATCTCCCACTTTGGTCTTGTAAGAACTCTTCACCCACCTCGACACATGTCGCACTTTGGTCTTGTAAGAACTCTTCACCCACCTCGACACATCTCCCACTTTGGTCTTGTAAGAACTCTTCACCCACCTCGACACATGTCGCACTTTGGTCTTGTAAGAACTCTTCACCCACCTCGACACATCTCCCACTTTGGTCTTGTAAGAACTCTTCACCCACCTCGACACATGTCGCACTTTGGTCTTGTAAGAACTCTTCACCCACCTCGACACATCTCCCACTTTGGTCTTGTAAGAACTCTTCACCCACCTCGACACATGTCGCACTTTGGTCTTGTAAGAACTCTTCACCCACCTCGACACATCTCCCACTTTGGTCTTGTAAGAACTCTTCACCCACCTCGACACATCTCCCACTTTGGTCTTGTAAGAACTCTTCACCCACCTCGACACATCTCGCACTTTGGTCTTGTAAGGTACAACTTACACATCCCTGTATATTAATATATACTAAATCAAACCTTGGGCTAGTAGTAGTCATTGTTGGCGAAGAATCCCAAAAACTTTGGCGATTAAGTAGTCATTGCTGATCCTTGGGCAGTTTTAAGTGTGTTACTGATCGTAATATTCTGGTCAATGATGATACCGCTCAACCAAAAGCGGGATCCCATATATACATACCTTTCACCTTGGACTTCTTCTTCCTGAGCTGGACTGGTTTATATATTGTCTTTGGGTCTAACCTAGGTCCTCCTGACAATAAAGACGCGGTTTTAAAGCTAATCTCCACTCATGAGGCCCGTACTGCATGCAACCCGTTGCCTGCATACACCCGGTAGCACATCTTACATGTTCAGCATGTTCAACAACTATGGACAAGTAGTGTTGAACTTTACTATTCTCAGGTTCATCATACTGAAGAGGTTATATTATTGTTGATTCTTTTGGCTCTTAGCTGTGATACTAATGTGCACTAGGAAATGCGTCTTGTGGTCACGTGATGGCGGTCTTGGTTAGCAGAAAGGCTATTTAGTGTTTTTCAAAAGTATTCAAACCAGCGCGACAAAACGATTCAAACCAGCGTGACAAAACGGTTCAAACCAGCGCCTGTTAGGAAACGATTTCACAAGGATACTGAGATGCAAGGTATCCCGGTCGGGTAACACCTGCATATAACGTGCTTGTGTTTCATGTGTATACAGGGTTACATACAAGCAGTGTATATAACAGCGAGGTTTTCCTCCCCTTGGATAAATGAGGGAGTTCCTCGACTGTTCTAGCTTCAATGCATACCATGATAAACTATAGCACGTAAGGATTACGTTCGACATATAAGACTAACAGTCGCAGCTTCCTGTTGAGCTCTTACAGCGCCACAAAATGTTTCGAACCAAGAAGACAGAATGGTTCAAACCAACTTTTATTACAATTCAATATTCTGAAATCTTAAATCTGGACGATTGCCTCTAATATACTACCTTTGGGAGTCTTGCAGTACCAATCAAGGATCAATCCGGACGGAACTGAACTGAACTGGTTTCCTTATTATCTTGTATAAACAACTTGTCCATTTGGTTTGAAACATTGTGCGCTGGTTTGAAACGTTTGGTTGCAAATTATTGGCATACATAAGGGACACGCAGGATTGGTCCATCACCATCACAAAGAAGTATTACCCAGATAACAAAGTGAAATTGTATGCGTTCAGTGACGCATCATTCGCGAGTGAAGAAAACCGAAAATCTCGAACACGCTTCATAGTGTACGCAAACGGTACCCCCATATATTGGAAATCGAAGAAACAGACCTTGGTGACGACAAGCACGTTCGAGGCAGAATACATGGCGTTAAGCTTTCTAAAGTATTCAAACAGCACGGCAAAACGACTCAAACCACACTGGGAAAATGAAACAATCCAATAATTCAAAGAAACAATCCAGTAATTCAAAATGAAACAAGCCAATAATTCAAAAAGTTACCCTCCTCAAAGTCTTTCAAACCAAATGGCGTAATGTTTCACACGAACTTTCATTAGAAGTCATTATTCTGAAATCTTAAATCTGAAGGATTGCCTCCTAAGTACTATATTTGAGAGTCTTGCAGTACTAATCAAGGGAGAAAAACGGACGAAACTGAACTGGTTTCATTACTCTCCTGCATACAACAGCCTGACCGGAGTGTGCGACCCATTTTTTGAATTGGTTTGTTTAATTTGGCCAGTGTGTTTTGAATCCTTTTGTCGCGCTGCTATGAAGTGTTGAAAACACTGTATGCCCACTTATGTTGGAACACGCGACATATGACTGATGAACTTGAGAGACCAGTATGTGCGGGGGTGCATGCTCATGCCAAGCTATCCACTCCATTGCTAAAGAACATTATATACTATATTAAGAGATAAGCCAGATCAAACGCACCATAACTACAAGCTTCACTTACATTAACTGAACGGGTGAGTTCCTACTATTGACAAGCCGTTCGAAGCTTATAACCCCTTGCGAATACAGGTTAACGCCCCAGGTCGCATCATAATTCTAATGAAACAATGTTGGGTATTGTAGAAGAGACAAGGGTAGAGCTAGGGCTTTATGGGCTCTCGTCTAGCCCTCTTCTAGCCCTCTTCTAACCCTCTTCTAGATAAAGCCGTACACCCCTAAGATATAAACCCGTACACCCCTAGATAAAGTCTAGTTAAAATTAACTCTAAGTCAGAATCTCTAGTATTTCTAGTTAAATTAGATTCTATAAAATCTGGAGTAACTTGGATTTCAACTTCCTCATTCTCTCCATTTTCTAATTGTATTTGTACACTTTTTAAACCAACTATAACAGATATTATAGATATAGCTGAACCTATACTACTAATATAGTTTCAACCAACAAATGCATCAGGATATTGTGGTATACGACGAGGCCAAATAATGTTTAATTGTTAAAATTCCTAAATTCCATTTTTTATCATAAAATGATTTTGATAATAATCTGAAATGATTTACATTAATAACCCCTGCGTCAATTCGTGGGGATTATATACTCCGTGGGAGTTAATTTATCCCGGCTACGCCGGGATATAATCATGAGGGGTGAAACCCCTCTTAATTTAGGGATATTTATTATCATTTAAATAATAATTCTATATATCACTATATAGTTCAGACTATGTCTTTATTTAAAAATATATATTTTAAATATTGGGTACTCTTGGATAAATAATTATTAATTAGACATATAAATCATATACCCTTTTTGAAAGGGAAAAATTGATTACATCCGATTATTTTACTTATTATCTAGTCGTTGAACGTTCATATAACTTTATTGTTATCTTAATATAGAATAATGCCGGCCTAGGCCGTATCGCCCGCTCCGCGGGGCGATAAATGTAAAACTATATGCTTCGCTGCAAATTGTCTTTTTTATAATTTAAAAAAAAGTTGGTAGCTTGGCTTCTTAAGCGATTTTCCTCCCATGGCACTGTGATTTAATGATGCCCCAGGCGCATTTTTGATCGGTGCTTGTCTCTACTGAAAGAACTTTACAACATCCAGTCATCAATTATCATTCTTGCCTAGCCTTGAAAGCACACCAGCCCTCTTCTAGCCCTCTTCTAGCCCTCTTCTAGCCTCTTCTAGCTCTGAGCATTGGTTTGGAAAAGACAATATAGATGAGGGAGTTTGACGCAGGAGAGAGATCTTCTGGGAGTCCCCAGGAATAACTATACAAAGCAAGGATGCTGCTCAGTGTTGAGCGGTATCAATAGTGAAACAGAGATCACGAACTCACCACTTTACATTGCAATAGAGTTACAAGACAGATGACAGAACGGCTTACCCAAGTCGCTCATTTGAGAGAATTATTGCTGTCCAACTATATAACGGTTCCTGTATACCAATTGGTATATGCTAACGTTCAACAGTAGCTAGGAACAGTGAGCAGTGAGAGTGAGCAGCATGGATAATGAAACCGTGGGTGCAGTGTACAACAAAAGCTTGGTAATACACTACATTGCAATGGGAAATGCCAATTTTTCGGATTTTTTTACTTTTAACCATGATTACTAATCTTTTTTTTTTTTGGGGGGGGGAATGCTACTGGTTTATATTGTTGATCTGTATGGTATAGTGGTACAGTACTGGTTTATATTGTTGATCTGTATGGTGTAGTGGTACGGTGCGCGATTGAATTCAGTCTTCTAGCACGTCATCAGGTATATATGACCTGAAGCAGATGAGCAAATCTCCTCGCTGGCACATGGAGATATCGCCAATTTCAGGCACTTGGTCAGGCACTTGGTCAGGCACTTGGTCAGGCACTTGATGTTGGTCTTGGCCGGGCTCGGGGCCTTGACAATTTTGGCTGTTCCGGGCTGAATCGTCCCCACAATCTCCCCGTAGAGGGTCTTTTTCCTGGCTCTGGAAAGTCCTGCACCACTATTCAGCCACCTACAAGAGCGGTTTTCAGGCCAATGGCTCGCTCCATGTCTCGGCTGTTTCTGCATCTCACAAAACATAGGTGTGGGAGTTCTTCCAAATGGATAAACACATCTCCATGATTTTCGTATACCCTCATACAACTGCTTTTTTAAAACAACTTTGAAGGCAACTGGGGTGTACGGGTTTCTCTGGGGTCAATGGTGAACTCATCAAGAAATATGGGAAAATGAATAATAACACAAAGCAAACTACGATAGTATTGCCCCAATTTATCTATTTATCAATGGAGATCTTGGAAGTTCCACACACACATGCAACTGCATACTTTCTGTTACTTCTAACTAGATGAACACACCTCTTAAAAGTAGTGTCTCTGAGTTCGTATTAATGTAAGCAAGGAATGCTTCTACCGTGAATTGGCTGGATTCTAAAGATGGTGTTGTATATGATAATTGAATTGGGAAATATTAGAATATAATCAAGGCTTCAAATCCTTGTATATGTGACCAATTTCCTGGGGTTTAGGCCTTACATACTATTTCTGCTGATTAAAATAAGATTTATAAGCGTGAAATAACCGTCACTGGACCAAATTGGAAACTTTGACATCTCGATCCAGAGCCAAACCGCCTTTATTTATGTATATATGCTTGTATGTCTGGTTGGTTGGTTGGTTGGTTGGCTGGAAAGACTTGATTACTCGAATTTCATCTGTCCTGCACATACGGCCAGGGTTCCCGGGCCCTTCTATACTCACTCTCACCTTAACCTCCCATACCCCCACATCCTTCTTACCCACATCCTTCCTACCCACATCCTTCCTACCCACATCCTTCTTACCCACCCTTCTTACCCACATCCTTCTTACCCACATCCTTCTTACCCACCCTTCTTACCCACCCTTCTTACCCACACCCCCTCTCCAATATGGGAATTCTCACAGCTCCCGATAAGGAGAAAATTAAACGTGCGGTCCCCAAAGCCTCCAATAAGATCATCGATGCTACCGTGGCCCGGCTCTACGTGGCTTACCCCGATACCTCCACCTGGACATATACCGGGCTCAGTGGAGCCATAGCGCTTGTGGACGATTTGGTGGGCCATACGTTTTTCCTCAAGCTAGTGGATATCTCAGGCGCCCGTGGTGTGCTCTGGGACCAGGAGCTCTATGTGGACTTCCTGTATCACCAGGACAGAACCTTTTTCCATACGTTTGAGATGGAGGAGTGCTTGGCTGGCCTCCTTTTCGAGGATACTCATGATGCTGCCCATTTTTACAAGCGTGTATCTACCAGACACAAGCATGGGCTGAAACAGACCGTCAACAATAAGAATGCTGTGGCGTTGAAGGGCCGCATGGAGCCGGAGCTGATGAAACTGGGTCTGCGAGGTGAATATGTGGATCCTACCACGGGGCAACGCTCCAGAAGGGCCCGCGGTGTTCTTTACTATGATGACCTGCCTCCTCCGGAATGGAGATCGCTCTATAATGAGCTTGCTGCCGCTGGTATATCCGAGGATATGATTGCTGAGAATAGGGAGTTCATCAAGACTTATATTGCAAAGCAGGGAGGGCCTTTGGTTGGTTTGGAGCCTCCAATTCCACGGAGATTCTCTCTGAAACCAAATACTTCTGGTTCTGGTGCTGGTGCTGGTGCTGGTTCTGGTGCTGGTGCTGGTGCTGGTGCTGGTGCTGGTGCTGGTGCTGATTCTATGCATGACTCGGCCTCGGTCTCTACTTCTATTGCTAAGAAAAAGAAGGCTCCTCCTCCCCCTCCGCCTCCAGCATCAGCCGTGACGCCTGAATCGTCCGAGCCGTCGCCTGCTCCCGAAACAAGGGCCTCTCTGCCGGACCTGGAACCGGTGGAGCATGTCCAGGAGAAGCCGAGGTTCAGGGTACCTCCACTCAATGCCCCCATCCCCCCACACACCAACTCCCAGCCCCCAACTCCACCTACAAACCCGGCCCTTTCATCAGTGGCTCCTATGCAGGCTCTGCAGTCCCCTCTGATGTCAAATCCACCTCCGCCTCCGCCTAGGGCTCCTGGAAGAGCAGTGCCTCCTCCTCCTCCTCCCAGAGCAGGCCAACTGGCTGTAAATAACGGGCCTCTTCCGCCTGTTCCTCCTGCACGTGGGGCACCTCCTCCTCCTCCTCCAAGATCAAGAGCATTGCCCCAAGTTCCACAACCTTCACAACCTCCACAACCTTCACAACCTCCACAACCTCCACAACCTCCACAACCTCCACAACCTCCACAACCTCCACAACCTCCAGTACAACAATTTCAACCCCCACAACCTCCTATACAATCTCCAGTTCAACCAGTCCAGCAGAGTGCACCTCCTCCTCCGGCCAGAGACTATACGCCTATTCCTGTAAAGAACTTCCCACCTCCACCCAAAAGACCCGAACACACTCCACCCCAAAGATCAGAACCAAGCTTCCTGCCACCTCAAAATGAGGAGACCGCTCCAGTTCCTACCCAGAACACCACTACACCTCCTCCTCCTCCACCTCCACCAATGGCCCAAAACGGGTCTCAAAACGGGCCTCCACCGCCACCTTTACCTCCAAATGGGGCATTGTCTCCAAATGGAAATGGACCTCCTCCTCCTCCATTACCTCCTGCAGATACATCCGCATCTCCATCGCTTCCGGTGGTGGATAGTTCACGAGATGCACTTCTTGCTTCGATTCGGGGAGCAGGAATTGGTGGACTCAAGAAAACAGACAAGTCTGCGCTCGAAAAACCAAATGTCTTGCTCCAGGAAGCACGTGGCGAGCCAATTGCGCCTCCAGCTTCTTCTTCCTCGGGCCAGCCTGAAACCCTTGCGGATGCTCTAGCTAGTGCTCTTAACAAGAGAAAAGGAAAGGTCGCTGAAAGTGACGATGACGATGAAAATGATGACTGGTAGGGAGAAAAGCAGAAAAAAAAAGATTGGATCGGAAGAGAAGATGAATAGAAGAGAAAGCGAATGAGGGAGACCATAGAAGAATGAAAGAGAGAAGCTTTGAGGAGTTTAAGCAGAGAGATATGCCTGCAAGTCTGAGAAAGAGTCACGTTTCTCTGCCAGATCATCTTGCTGACGTGGATAACCCCCTAATACAGCTCATGGGTCTTGGTCAAGCGGGATAAGGTCATTTCACGCTTGTTCAGGTAAGAAGACTGTACAGGCATTCACCATGGTGTTTTTACTCAATGCAATCGTATGCCATTATATTTGAATGAGAAAGAGGAGGAGAGGGGAAAATAATGAGAAAGATTAAAGAAAAGGAACAGAAAAGGTGAATATCATAGAAGAAGGAAAAGAAGAGAAGGAAAAGAAGAGAAGGAAAAGAAGTATAATGAAGGAGAGAAGAAGAAACCCATTAGAGAGATCATGTCATGAAGAAGAGAAGGAAAGAGAAACGAGAGAAGTCATAAAGAGTATACCACGAACTGTATACTTGAAGGTTTTTGAAGAGCATTCTACAAGTTTGGTGTGTTGAGGTCAACCTAGGTCAGAAAACCTTTTTGATGATGCTATCCAGTTTAAAGGATGACACCATTACATGGCCAGGACAGTCAATGTTGCTTCTAATAAGTGGTATTCCTGGTCATATGCATGATCTCAATATCTGGTATCAATAAGGTATCAAAAGAGATCAATAACTGGGGTCAATATTGGTACTAATACTGGAATCGATGAAGTGGTATCAATGGGCAATGGATTGAAAAACGGGATTGAGAAGTAGAAGTGAAGGTGTTTTCCGGTGCAGGGCTCCTAACCCTACCTTTACTCCCTCTTCGTACTTTAGTCTTGTTCCCGCTGTCTACTGTCTATTGTACTGTCTACTGTACTGGAAAGTCTGCAAGGTCTATTTTCAGATGCTCTTCCACTGGACCGTCGTCAATGGCCTAGAGTTTTTACAGTGACCCTTACATGAGTTTTACTGAGACTTTTCAAATTCACTCCTACCACAGTGAATTTTACTAAAGTACCGGTGAAGTACTAGAAGAGTACCATAGTCAACGGTTTATCGACTACGGAAGAATACTACTACTATTGAGCATTTCTGCCTTACTACATTACTAGTGGTCTATATGAGTCTATGGGTCTATTGGTCTATGACTCTATGACTCTATGAATCTATGACTCTATGAATCTATGACTCTATGACTCTACTTGGGTACTTGAGATAGAGGTTTACTCTATGAAGCCCACACTATATTGTGGTACTGCACATTCATGGACAATTTCTTTTCTGAGCTACGAGACGTTGCCAATTGTGAAAAGTGATAGTGAGTCTAAGTATGAAGAGCAATAGTTGAATTTGTATTGACTGACGAGTTATTGTTGATTGATGGGGCTTATCGAACCCAATCCGTTTTGGAAAGGATGCTAGTATTCAAAAACACCCACATTGAAAATACACTTTCTTAAAAAAAAAGTTATTTTCTTATTCTTTATCTTTAAGTCGTTCTTTTTAAAGACCTTCTTTTTCTTTCTAGACTTCCTCTTAAGCAACCTACACTTTTTGTGTTATATGCAGGATTTCCCTGGAAAGATTCTGGTCACATTCTTTTTCCACCATATTTCTTTTTGACAAAAAAGACATTTGCTTCTTTTCTTTTAATTCTCTTTTGAAGACCTCTTTTTTCTTTTAAGAAACCCCACATTTTGTGATTATATGCAGGATCTTCGGTTAAAAGTAGTCACATCTTCTTTGCCGAAATTTTTTTTAAAAAAAAACAGAGGCAATCTCTTGTTTTTTTGAATCCTCTTGTTGGAGACCAGTTTCTATTTTTTTTCAATTACTCTTTTCAAAAAACCTACATAACATTTTTGTGCGTATATGCAGGATTCCATGGTTTAAACTTGAACATAAGAAACATTCTTCTTCAACAACACTTTTATTACGAAACCCAAAGACATTTTCTTGATCTTTTTCTTCAGATTTTCAGCTTGGAGACCGTCCTCTTTTAATAAAGCTATATTTTGACTTATACGCAGGATTTTACTATTTAAACTTGAGCATAAGTGACATTTCTCTACCAAAAGACATTTTTTCAGAACATAAAAGCATTTTTTCTACTTATTCCTTTTTATATCCTATTTTTGAAGACCTTTTTCCTTGAAAACCACACTTCTGGCTTATATGCAGGATATCCAACTCACTAAATTTCAGCATAAGTAAACTTTTTCTTCCAAAAGACATTTTTTCAGAAAAAAAAGGTATTTACTTCTTCTTCCTCTTTAAATCCTCCTTCTGAATACCCTCTTTTCCTTTTAATGACTTTTTTGTGTTAAAAAAACCCTTCGGCTCTTTTAAAACTAAAAAATGCCTGGTGTACTGATGTCGCAGTCAAAAATGCCATCACCAAATCTTCACCCAGCAATGAGCACCAGCCCCCAGTTCCAGGAAACAACCAAGGTTTTGGAGGCATTTTCCGAGGCCCTTCGTTTCTGGAACGCACAGCTTTTGGCGAAAGATGAAACATTGCAAAAATCCGTACCTCCGGCCAACATAGCTCAGCCTCTTGTGGAGCTAGAGAAGACAGTCAAGCTTATCAAGGCCCATACCACGAAAGTGGGGATTGTTTTCCAGCCGGCACAAATCTGCAGTTCAGGAAATGCCACTTTTTCCACCATCCTGGAATTATCCAAATCCTTCATATTGTTCATCTCCGCCTTATCGCTGGTGTCGCCCAAAGAAGAGTCACTGCTTTTCTATGACGAAATCAGGTCTATATGCACGTCCTTGGTCAATTCTGCTCTTCAATTCACCCACGAACTCACACACATATTGGGGGCAACGAATTCCAACGATGAAGAAGGTAAGGGGTCTAAAGAGTCTGGAAGGGAGACTCAAGACACCAAGTCTAGAATCTTAGAAACCACAGACAAATCCCAGTCCAAAAACCCAGACACCAGGTCCAAAAACCAAGACAAAAACCAAGACAAAAACCAAGACAAAAACCAAGACACCATAGAAAATCAAGAATCTTCACAACCTTTGGAGTCCGATCCAAGGTTGGTTTCGGTTGGCAAAATATGGAACACTTGTGATGACCTTGTGAAGCTTCTAGGAGAAGGAAAACTCAAATTTCTCGAGAAAAAGAGTAAAATGCACCTTTCGCTCATTGAAGATGGACTTGATGAATTCGCAGAATGGACAGAAGATCCCAATAATTTCGATGATGAAGATCCATTTGGCCTTGATGAGTTTTCCGATGATGAAGTTGAAGTTGATGGTGTTCCTGCACATAATGACAATACCGTAAGCGATAATGATGATGATGATGATGATGATGATGATGATGATGATGACTCCAATGTGCAGGAATCGGTGATTCTGTTCTCAAAGATATGGCTTCAGAAGTTCAAGCTCGTTAAGCTCTTATTCCTCTCCATTAACAAATCGCTCAGCTCGCTCGTGTCGGGAGAGAAAATCGATGGGATCTTTGCTATGGAGGGTGCTATATGCAGGCACATCGATTCTCTTATCGTGGAGCTTATGGTGAACAAAGTGCTTGGCGACGAAGTTACAGAGATATCTAAGAGTATTGACAAGTCGTGTTTTGGAATAATCAGGCTTCTCCGCGATGCCAACAAGACCAGCGAGAATAAGGTCAAGTGGTGTGCTTCGTGGGAGGCCAAGTATTCCGACTTGCTGCAGGAAATGTACCTGTCATAATAAATTCTGAACCACTTAAAGGGTAGTCAGCCATGTAGTCTAATCATCAATCTATTCAGTCAGGCAATAGTCAGTCAGGAAATCTAGATTCTAGTAGTCTAGTCAATCAGGCAGGAGAGTCAGACTATAGTCTAGTCTGTTGATCTCGTCAATCAATCTGATCTGCCATCAATAAAACCATCCATCAATCTAATCTTCCATCAATCTAATCTGCCATCAATCAGTCAGCCATCAATCAGTCAGCTATAAATCTAGTAGTCATTGGCCTAGACATAAACAGTCTAGCCAACATTAATTTATTCAACCAGTCAGTCTGAATAGCTCAAGAACACCCATTGCTGACTCACAATTTGGGTGTTTCAATGGGTTGCTAGTTCAACAAACCCAAAGCCTTCGCATGGTGTTGAGCGTGGGCCTCGGCAAATGTACTGATGAAAAAGTACAGGTGGTCGTATCCTTCCTCGATGTGAAGATCTACCTTCCCCTTGTAGCCAGACTCCTTGGCTGCAGCTGCAAAATTTTCGGGCTGCAAGTACTTGTCCTTGGCGTAGAAGCCATCTGCAGCACCCTGGTGGATCAAGATATCCGGCTGGTTTGCTCCGGTGTAGTTCTTGATCAAGTGTGTGGGATCGTACTTGTACCAGTCCTCTTTGTTGGAGCCCAAGTAGTTGCCAAAGTTCTTCTCTCCCCATGCACAGTTCAGAGGGTTGGAGATTGGTGCAAAGGCACTGACACTCTTGTACTTTCCGGGCAAGCGGAAAAAGGCCGAGAGTGCTCCGTAGCCTCCCATAGAGTGGCCCGTAATGGAGATGTTGGAAAAATCCAATGTGGGGAAGTGGCTGCTCAAGCCTTGCAAGAGTTCCTCGTGCACATAGGTGAACATGCGGTAGTTCTTGGCCCAGGGTTCTTGTGTGGCATCCACGTAGAATCCGGCACCAGTTCCAAAGTCATACGAGTCGTCTTCTCCCTCTATTCCGGCACCACGTGGCGACGTGTCGGGGAACACCAAGGCAAAGCCATACTTGTTGGCAAAGTAGGCCAAAAACGACTTCTCCGATGCATTATTGGGTGTACATGTCAATCCGGACAAGTACACCAATACTGGCACCTTCGATGCAGAGGTGCCTGGCACAAAAACATTCACATCCATTTTTGTCTGTGTGGTCTTGGACTCATGGGACAACTTGTGAAGCTTGCCACCGAACTGAGCAATCTCTGCATTGGAAGTGAACAGCATGATTGAAATTTGTTTATAAAATTTCAGTAGTTTCAATCAATGGATGAAAAAAATTAAAACTGCGTCAAGAATCTTTAAAGCGGGTTCAAAGATTCTGGTAAAAAAATCTAGGGCTGGTTAATCTACTAAGGAATCTGAAGAGGAATCAGGGAATGAATCCGTTGAAGAAGCTTCGAAGAATCTTTGATTTCGGCAGATCGCGCACGGACCGTTTTGCCGATAAGAGCAGGTCCGTACATTATGCAGGGAATGCGGATATTTGCAACCAATTGGGAATAAAAATGCGCTTTCGCCAGATTATCGCCACCCCATCACCTTATGTCCGAATCAGCTTTTCCTTATATGGAAGTAATATCCTGGTTTCGTTTGGGTGTTCCAGACCCAGAGCATCCAATGTGGATTGATGGCAATAATACAGTGTTGTTTGAAACACATCGAATGCCATGGGAATGTCAGTCTTTTCAAACTTTGTTGCCACGAATCAAGATGTCAAGTTGAGCCATTGAGAAATTAAGTTTTGCCTTGTTTGATTTAAAGTTTGCGCACTGCGCAATTTATCCCGATCCAATAACAAATTGACTATTGCACAACTTCAAGAGTCTTAGCAATCAAAGCTAAGAGTGGAGCAATGAGTCAATTTGAGAGATTTCCAAAGTAGATCAGGTAAGACACCCATAATTGTAGACATGAAAGTTGGTCGTAAAATGGTAAAGTGGTCATAGGAGTCATAGGAGTCATAACGTGGTCATGAGTGGTCACCAATTAGTCGTGAACTAGTCAACAACTGGTCTTAAATTGGTCGTAAATTGGTGATCAACTGCTTATCAACTGCATATCAACTAGTCGTAAATTGGTCGTAAATTAGTCGTACATTGGTTGGTCATAAGGTGGTCGTAAATTGGTCATAACATGGTCGTAAATTTGTGCACATGACTTCTTCGAAAGTTGATGGTCATGAATTGTGCAGCAGGTCTCATGGAAATGTCAATAATTTCCAACAAAAATCATACAGCCAGGCTCAAAATCCCAGGGAATTTCGCCTCCTTTTATATTCAGAGTTGGCTTTGTGTATACAAGCGGGGTTTGCGTTTGTGTTTGTGTTAGGGATATGCAATGCAGCCACAAAAGCTTGCAGCCACCTCATAGCAATGTTTCAGGTTGCCCTTGAATATGCACCTTGTACATTTTGTACTATAAAAGGCAGACCAAATCCAAATCCCCCTCTAAATTTTTTTGTCCTCTAGTAGAAAAAAAAAGAGACACAAAATGCACGAATATGCCATACAAGTGGAAAGCTGAACAAATAAAAGATTCAGGAATAAGCAAAAAGACAAAGGGCAAAAGACAAAAGACAAAAGACAAAGATAAACGCACGAACATTATTGGCTAGTTACAACCCAGAAGGAATATATTACCGCATATACATGCTTTAATTTCCATTCCTCAGAAACTAAGCACCGCTCTCAAACCTAAATACTGGAACGGTTTCTCGGCTCGTATGGGAAGAACACCACCAAAACGCCTGCTAACAAAAACAAAGCCCCCGAAACATAGACGGGCGCAGACGTGGTCAAGTCAGCGTAGATGGCTATGATAGGGGCAAAAACTCCAAAGATTCGGTTGAAAGAAGACGCCAACCCCATCGCAGTACCTCGGGCTCTTGCAGGAAACACTTCGGGTGTATAGGCGTAGAGAACTCCATAGATAATGTTGGAGAAGAAGCTGAAGAAACAAGTCCAGGCCAAGTTGGAATTGGAGGATTTAGCAGTGACTGACCCATACAAAACAATCCCGGTCATAATGCACGAGATGCAAAGGGTGCCTTTGCGGCCTATCCGATACTCAACGCAAAACCCGGCAATCAAGCTCCCTGGGATCCCCAAAACCGCTACGATCAACGTGTTCCTATAGGTAATGTGGATACTATCGGGGGTGGTGACCTTTCCCTCCAAAATCGTGGGCAAAAAGGCATTATACAACGGGAATGCAAGTCCAACAAGACCCCATGTTAAGATCACGAGACAGGACGAGATCGCAAGCTTTCGGGATGCAAATAACTGGTGAAGATGGTTCATATCATACTTCTGCCACCGTTTCTTGACTAACGTAACCCCTTTATGTTTGGATGGGGTCAACAGAAGGTCTCCTTCGTCTCCGTAAAGCTGATCGAGTTCTTGGAGGCGGGCCAAGGTGAGCTTATTGGTGGTTTTGTTGAAGCTGGCAATCTTGTTGAGTGAATCGATGGCCCGGGCGTTATCTCCACGAGATAAGAAAAACGCTGGGCTCTCGAAAACAGGAAAGAAGAGGCGGAGAAAAAACATCATCAAGGTCAAACCTCCCAACGTGAAAAGAAAATAACGCCATCCTTTATTTTGCAGATAATAGCAAATTTCTTGGTCGGAGCAAGAATAGTTCGAAATGAGACCCCACGAAATGAGGGCCGTGACCACCTGGCCCAAACTCCACCAGATGGACATCACGGTGAGGAGCCATTTCTTATTGGTGGGGAGAGCCTCCAATAAAACGGTCAGGTCCACTGGGAGATTTCCCCCGACTCCAAAACTCCAAAGCGAGCAGAAAACCCCAATGGCAGCGAAATTGGCCGAGACCCCCGCCACAAGCGAAAACAATGCCGTGAAGAGAAACGTGAAGTTGAAAGCCCAGCGCCGACCAATGATATCTGAAGTGACTGACCAAATAAAGGCGCCGGCAAGTAGACCCAAGTTTTGCGCGAGGGTCAAGTACGGGGCTTTCCCCTTTGGGTAATGGACCCTGTCCACTTCATTCAATCTCTGGAGAATATACGACGTGGCCACAGGAAACGCGTTATCGGCGAACCAGCCAAATCCTGCCACGATAAAAAGGCACTTTTGGTAGCGGCCAAACCCAATGTCATCAATGGCCTTCAGCACTAACATAGACTTCTCCAAGTACACCTTGCTGACGTCCTGCGTATTGAAGAGGGGTAACTTTTCTTCCCTCGAAGTGTCCTCGGTCTTGAAGACGGATACTTGTTCCACACGCTTCTCCTCGCTTTCTAGCATCGTCATGTTGAGAAGTTCTTGCAGGCTGTGGAACGGGATGGCATGGGCGGTCTTAAAAAGGGGAGACCCCCGGGTGCTTGTTTTCGGCCTGCCTGCACACGATCCTAATTCATTCACGGCGGCAAGTTTTACCCAGGATGCAGGGAAATAAATTCAGGGTTTCAGTCAGGCCAGAGGAAAGGTATGTGTGAGTTTCACAGAGAGGAGGAGGATTATTTTGGTAAGCATACCGAATTTTTGTCCTTTTGGAGATAACATTTTTGAAAAAAAGTGGGGCAAAGAAAGTGGGGACAGCTACCAAGTCGTCGTGAATTCAATCCAGCATTGATAAATATCCGCACATGTGGTCAAGCGTGACACGAAATAATGGTCATGACCAAACAGGACAAGTGTCCGTCAAGCCAATGAACAATGCCAAGTGAGTTATGAGCAATTACCAATGGCAAAGACAAAAGGCAATGACACGTGCCGAATTGAATGATGTCAAAACTCTGGAATAAAATTAACCATGCGTCAGAATAATCTAAGCTTGAACAGGCTATTGGAAGCGGTCCCGGTGTTTATGCAGGACCTGCTAAAAACAGGTGATAGTTTATGTTTTGACGTGGTGGTGCTAAATAAGGCCAACTTAAGTTTATTGGATGGCCATATGCATGCAGATTAGATCGACAAACCGTTTTTTACTGATCTTCTTTGATCAGTGAGATCTACAGGTGATCAATGCGAAATGTGAAATTCGAAAAGTTAAAACGATTGAATTGATGAAGTTACCAAAGGGTGGCTTTTTCACTTAATAAGAAAAGGGAAAACGGTGAGTTACGAAAACCCCCCCCCCCCCAAAAAAAAGGAGAAAAATACTCACACTTGATTTTTCATGCAGCTTCTTTGCATTGTCTGAAATGACATGTGAAGAATGGATTTTGCAGAGTGGTGATAAAATTAGTCATAATGCGAAACTTGAAAAAGATGCTCTACAACAATAGTCTCGGTCACATGACTTGGCCCTTGGCTGATTGGTGGCATCGGGACGAAATGCAGCCAAGATAATGCAGCCAAAAATATATCCTCTGGGTCACGTGGCGGTCATTGATTATGGCTTAAAATAATGTTATTGTCACTATTGTCAGAGAAATTTTTCCGGTGATAGTGCCCTCGTGCCTGCGATAGTGGGTCTATTTTACTAATCGGGCATTGAAGGTAAGGTGTGAAGATAATGGCGTGTCACGTGACCACAGCAGTTTTTATGATTATAATAACCATATGGTTATTATGACTAGTGAGTTATCGCAGTGATTCTATTGGACGAAGATATACTTTTCTAAATGTCTGGTATTTACATTGCTATCTAGGCACTTCTGCCCTATATACGGAGCTTCCGACCCTGTATACTGGCTTCTAATGAAAGTTGCCTTTCATGCTTACAGGGATGCCAAGGAAAACTGCTCTAAAATGAAGTGCATGTGAAGGCAAGTACAGTGACGAGCATGAAGCCAACCATTTGCCAGATGTTGGAGGCTTGGTCAGCGTGCAAAGAGAATCCTGCACTGACTGTACGGTTGTCGTTCTGTTGGTCTCCGTTGGTGGTACCAGTGCTGGTGAAGTTCAAGCCCGACTCGGAGTCGTCGATGTTCAGGTCCCAGCAGTATGTCTGGAAACACTGCTTGCACTGGTCACTCTGCTCCACGCCCTGTCTTTCCTGCTCTCTTCTAATGATAGCACAAGCGACACAGGTTTTCCAGTCGTCGTCCAAGGTACGGTTGAGTCTAGAGGCCACTTCGAACCCGTTTTTGATCATGCCCAACTTCTCGTCTTCCTCGTACGAAAGCTTGAATGTGGAGGTGTTGGAGAAGTACGTGAAAGGCCGGTTGGCCGTGTACACGATCAAAGGCGATTTATAGACGTCATTGTCGTCTGCTCCATCAGCAAGCAAGCTGGACAAGTTCTTGGCATCGCAGCCGAAAAAGGCGGGGCGTGCAGTCAAGTTCAAGTTCCGGAACGATGCTGCATCCGGCACATAGGGGAAAATCGTGCCATTGCCTTGTTTCAAGTGTTGTCTTTCGAAAGTTGCAATCAAAGATGTTCCGTTGGGCCACAGCTGGTCGGTGTCTGCCGAGTTGTCATATGCAAAAATCACGTCCACGCCTCTTTCGGGCTGCACCAATGGGTAAAGTGGGATGTTCTGTCCATCCTCTCCACCGTCCACAAGGTACAACGTGTCGTTCTGGACAATGGAGTGGTACGCAGCCTCGTCGTAGCTGCGGAAGGGATTGGGCTCATACACTGCAATGTCGTTCTCGTCCTTGGAAACTGCATCCAAAAGGTGGGTGATGATGGACTTCAAGGTCGACGAAATGGACGTGGTGTTGATCTGCAACACGAACTGGTTGAACAAGGTGGAAGATGTACCCATGATGAAACCTGCATTGTCAAAACCAGCCACACACGTGCCGTTCATGGGCTTTCCATCCTTGACCTTGGTTCCCAAGTACCGGGTTTGGGTAAACGAGTATAAAGAAGGATCCCAAGAACCCAATTCAAAGGGGTTGACCTCGAAGACTGTGGAGTTGCCACTGATGAGCATCTCGCCGGGCGTTCTGCCATCAGCCACCACAATGGGGAATGGCATCTCGTGGTTGACAAAGTTGTCCATGTCCTGGATCAGTGACCACACAAGCGAGTTGCCGTATTTGGTCAGCTCGGGGAAAAACTGGTGCAGCAATGCCCGGCCCCAGGTATCGGTCAAAGACACCGGGTAGTCAGCATCCTCCTTGGCCAGGACATCGTCCCACAACTGCTTATAATACTCATAAGCCTTGATGGGATTCCAGCCTCCATAGTTGACGATGGAGTGCTCCAAATTCCAGAGCCCGTTCTTATTATCGATCATGTCTTGCACACTGGAGTCATTGTTCATCACCAAGCTTCCCACGAGCCAATTTCCTCCTGACAAGCCTACGAGGTATGTGGAAGCCTGGAGCAAACCACCAAGTCCTTCTTCGTGCGCTCCCACTGTACGGTTGTCCAATGCAGACAATTGACCTGCTCCACTCAACATGGCCCTATATCCACCACCCGAAAAGGCAATACCAATAGTCACAGACCGGTTATTGTCGCTAGTGTTTTTGATAAAGTCTGCCGCATTAAAGTTGTCAAGTCCAGCTTCATTCAAAAAGGTCTCCAAGTGTTGGTTGGTCACCTTGTTACGCCCTTGGAGCCATGCAGTTTCATTGTCTGAGAGCTTATTGGCCGAGCGAATCAAGCTGCCGCTGGGACATTGAACGTTTCCAGGTGCATAGCCTCCGGACCACGCAAGAGCAGAGGCCAAAAAGAGAAAACAACGCATTTATGGAAAAGAGTGGAGGAGAGATGATGTTGCTCTCTTGAAGCGGATCGGACCGCAGACCCACGCTGTGTGCAGGAACAATCCATAGCAAACAAAGGCCTGCATCGCCAATGCATGATGCTTGGAACCGAGAAAACGTTAAGCAATAACACTATGGGAGTGCAGGTAAGACTGTGGGAGTGCAGACAGACCCGAGAATACCAGCCAGTCCAGTTTCAGTCAGATCTTTGGACTGCACCCAACCAATCACAACTGCAGAGAGGAGACTCCAAGCAACCAAAATGAAAACCCCACAGAATTGGGGTTGAATGTTGAAACGTTACCACAATGCAAGTCAAATTCAGGCAGACTTTGAGGAGGGGAAATTTGAGTTTGAGATGGGGGTCGTGGCGTGCACATAAGCCTGAGTGACGGTAAGTACACCCACCGCTTCTCAAATGCTCGGGCACGTGTTCACACATGACGGGTTTTCTACAACACCAGGTCGCCGTGGTCCACGAAACAAACGCCCAGATCCTCCAATGGTACCGTGAGCAGAGCCTCAAAAAACGTGTGTTGCTTGTTCTGGCTGCAGTGGTGGGCATGGTACTTGGAGCCGTGGCCCTCGTCTTCCACAAGTACCTTTTGGACGTTTTGGTACATGTGCTGGACTCGGTACAAAGGACTCGTGGCGGAGGAGCCATTCTCTTTGCGCTCATCTTTTTTGTGGGTTTCCCCCCGCTCCTTGGTTTCTCTGCCTTGGCTATGTTGTGTGGCATGACGTACGGGTTTCCTGGGGGCTGGCCACTTTTGGCCTCGGCCTCGATTTTAGGCTCGTTTGCAAGTTTCATGACTTTCCGGTACCTTCTTCGGAACCAGGCAGAAAATATGGTCCAGAGACACGAGAAATTCCGGGCGTTTGCGGAGATTTTGAAGGAGGATGCGTCTCTTTTCATTCTCGTGTTGATCCGCTTATGTCCATTACCATATTCGTTATCTAATGGAGCATTGGCAGCCATCCCCAATCTTCTGGCATGGACGTATTTGGCCGCATCCTTGATTACGTCGCCCAAAATGTTTGCCCATATCTTCATTGGACACACGGTGAAGAACTTGGGCAATGCGGAGCGGCCGTTTTCCGCCAAGGTTTTGGATGTGGTGAGTATCATGATTACTGCGTGTGCCGTGTCCTTAGCCACGTTCATCATCTACCGCAAAATGCAGGCCAAGTTGGCCCTGTACCATAGCGAAGGGTACCTGGGTGCAGGCTACGACGACTTGGTGTTCGGCACCTTTGACGACGACGACAACCTCGAGCTCCATTCAACTGCATACGATGATGATCACTTTATTATTGGTGAAGATCCTGCGTGAGAGGTGCAGAATTCAGAGTAATCTGACGAGAATATAAGAGGTAGTTGAGAAGATCATGGGCCTACTCAGGAGCAATTCTGGACAGGAATAGTGCCGAACGAAGATATGATCTGGCTGAAGTATGGCATGGACTGAAGTATGGAATTGGACGGAAAAAAAAGTTTAGGACTTTTTTCGAGCTCGGTCAAAGGCTCAGAGGTTCGGAAACGAACGGGGAATGAATAATTTCTTATTGAAATATCAGTTGCTCATACTACTTAGAGGGTACAGGTACAAGGATTCAGACTCGTCGGACTTCAGTGCACCATGGGATTATCATCAGCCCCAAGCCATCAAGCCATAAGCCATTGAACTACTAAACTACTAGTTCCAAAGATGGTTCCGAAGATGGATACATATGATGTTTTGATGTTTTGATGCTCACATGTTCAGATGTTCAGATGTTCCTGTTCTCATGTTGATGGTGATCTTCAAGAATATATCTCTCTACTTCGTCCATGCAATTCACTCCAACCATAAGTGAAGCATGACCAATGAATCAAGCCATGATCAAGTCAAAGTGTTTCATGGAAAACTATTCAATAATCCGAATAAGGGAATGCTTTAGTACCATACCCATGTATGTGCTTATGAGTGGTGAGCCAGAGAAGAGTCTTAGACCTCTTTACATCTCTGGCCATTTTTGGCCATTTTTGGCCATTTTTGTGATGGCTCAGATACCGTGATGTCATACCTGCAATTTCATGACACACAAAAAAACCCCAAAATTCCAATTCCAATTCAAATACCAAAGATTCCAATACCATTTCTAATTCGAATACCAAAGATTCCAATACCATTTCTAATTCGAATACCAAAGATTCCAATACCATTTCCAATTCGAATACCAAAAATTCCAATACTATTGAATCAAAAACCATGCAATTTATATTCACAGTGTCTTTACCACTGAGAGTATCAGTAGCATGAAGTGATCAGTAGCATGAAGTGACTCTAGTATCAACAAGTCTATGTCGGTATTATCGAGTGGCATTTCTTTTAGTCTAGATAAAACGTCTCTTGCCCTCCAAAGCACTGAAGTCCAAACCCCCGATGTTCAAAATACCGATCTTCGAAACGCTGGTCTTCGAAACGCAGGTCTTCAAACCACTGATGTTAATTTGAATAAGCTTGTATGCCGGAACGAGTGTTTTTAGATCCAATAAGTGAATTATCACCAAACAACTTTCTCTTCTCTTCTCTTCTCTTCTCTTTCTATGATTCTTCCAATGCATCAATAACTATATAGAGCATCAGTAGGTATCACAGGAAAATAAATTTCTACCAACTTGGCTATTCGTTATACTACTACACTACAGTAGCAAAACTAGACTACTGTTATGTTCTTCATAACGTGTCTTAACCTAAACGTGGCATCGACAAACTGTCCACTGGAACAATGGTAAGGATTATTCTGGAATAGCCGGGAAAAAAGACCATCATAGTACTTCATACAACGATGGTCGTGACACGGCGTTTGCAATGGCCATTGTAACAACCGCACTGAGACGCTTCATAGTACCTTCATAGCCAGGGCTCTGCATATGGTGGATCTAACAGTAGTCTGTCAGTAGTAATCAGTCAGCAGTAGTCTGTCTGTAGTAGTCTGTCTGTAGTAGTCTGTCTGTAGTAGTCTGTCTGTAGTAGTCTGTCTGTAGTAGTCTGTCTGTAGTAGTAGTAGTAGTAGTCTGTCTGTAGTAGTCTGTCAGTACTAGTAGTCTGTCTGTAGTAGTCAGTCAGTACTAGTAGTCAGTCAGTACTAGTCAGTCAGTACTAGTCAGTCAGTAGTAGTAGTAGTAGTAGTCAGTCAGTACTAGTCAGTCAGTACTAGTCAGTCAGTAGTAGTAGTAGTAGTAGTAGTAGTAGTCAGTCAGTACTAGTCAGTCAGTACTAGTCAGTCAGTACTAGTCAGTCAGTACTAGTCAGTCAGTACTAGTCAGTCAGTACTAGTCAGTCAGTACTAGTCAGTCAGTACTAGTCAGTCAGTACTAGTCAGTCAGTACTAGTCAGTCAGTACTAGTCAGTCAGTACTAGTCAGTCAGTACTAGTCAGTCAGTACTAGTCAGTCAGTACTAGTCAGTCAGTACTAGTCAGTCAGTACTAGTCAGTCAGTACTAGTCAGTCAGTACTAGTCAGTCAGTACTAGTCAGTCAGTACTAGTCAGTCAGTACTAGTCAGTCAGTACTAGTCAGTCAGTACTAGTCAGTCAGTACTAGTCAGTCAGTACTAGTCAGTCAGTACTAGTCAGTCAGTACTAGTCAGTCAGTACTAGTCAGTCAGTACTAGTCAGTCAGTACTAGTCAGTCAGTACTAGTCAGTCAGTACTAGTCAGTCAGTACTAGTCAGTCAGTACTAGTCAGTCAGTACTAGTCAGTCAGTACTAGTCAGTCAGTACTAGTCAGTCAGTACTAGTCAGTCAGTACTAGTCAGTCAGTACTAGTCAGTCAGTACTAGTCAGTCAGTACTAGTCAGTCAGTACTAGTCAGTCAGTACTAGTCAGTCAGTACTAGTCAGTCAGTACTAGTCAGTCAGTACTAGTCAGTCAGTACTAGTCAGTCAGTACTAGTCAGTCAGTACTAGTCAGTCAGTAGTAGTAGTAGTAGTAGTCAGTCAGTACTAGTCAGTCAGTACTAGTCAGTCAGTCAGTAGTAGTCTGTTCTGTCAGTAGTAGTAGTAGTAGTACAATGATCTGGTGGTATATGTTATGCTCTTTGAGAGAAACGTGTTACCAGAAAACTCTCCACTAGAACACTGATACGGCGTTTGCCGTGGCAAATGTTGAGATCAGACATCGTAGGTTTCATAATGTCCCTATAAGTAGTGCCCTACCTATAGTGGATCTAACATCCCCCGGCCTCGATGTCGATTTATCGGGCATTGGGAGGCCATGTTTTTGAGCGTATTCTCGGTAGAGTTGGGGGTTGGAGAGCGGTTGATTTTAAGTCCCCTGCTCGTACCTTCATGACTTCGCCCTCTGGGTGTTTAGCACACCGTTGCAACGTACTGTCAAAATGTGGCCGCGACTTACCTTTTTATGCCCTGTGCTCTGTTCCACTTCGACTAGTTCGGATCCGTCCTTATAACGTTTGGGGCCGACGTCGGTAGGGAGTGGAGTAAAGTACTCGTCAGGAATAGTCTTCAGGAATTGACTTCAGGAATTGTCTTCAGGAATTGTCTTCAGGAATTGTCTTCAGGAATTGTCTTCAGGAATTGTCTTCAGTAGACGTAGCTGGCTGACGTGGAAAACGTTGCTGCCTGTGTATTGCGGGGGCATCACGAGTTGGTAATTTACCGGTGATTCAACTTTTGCAATTTCAAATGGTCCTGAGAATTTCGAACGAAGTTTTGGTGAAAGTTGGAAATTCCTAGCGTCTGGAAACCCGGTGAGACAGTTCAATTGGACATAGATTTGTTGTCCTGTCTGGAAACTAACATCCTTGTGTTTTCGATCGAAATAAGTCTTCGCTTTATCGAAGGAGGCCTGGTGGGCCGCGAACGCTGCCGTGTATACGCGATTGAGTGTTTCTGCAATGTCCACTGAGAGGCTTCATAATACCTTCATAGCCAGGGTCCTGCCTATGGCGGATCTAACAAGCACTGTTCTGATATGGTCCGCGACAGCCTGACCGGAATTGACCGGAATTGTCCGGAATTGTCCGGAATTGTCCAACCACAGGACTTCCAAAAGGCCGCTATGCAAAGATTTTCCACTCCAAAATATACATTATGAAGTCCGGAATTCCAGGATTCCAGAAAACTTATTTTTACAAGACAGAAAAGAAAAAACGGTCGTTTGCGTTTGGGCCTTTTTCTGCTGAGGTAGCCTGATGTACGGGTGTTTCTTCACTTTTCGCAACCCCCGGTTTTGTTGAACTTGAACTTGCGGGACATCTGGTACTTCTTATGATCACGTGCCAGAAGGCACATGACCAAAGTTCAGGTTCACGTGTCCTAACGGAACGTGAATAGAGGAGCATGCAAGTGTTCGACTTAACACTTGATGCATGTGCAGATGAGCACATTTCTCACACAAGAAGGAAATGGACGCTAGGAGGATTATTTAAGATATCCTGCATATTGGCCAGCATAGAAGTCAAGAAGGGCAAATTCGTGTCATTAAGACAGGGCGGATAAGCAAATCTGTCACGGCAACCCTAGATTGAGTTTATAGAAATGTAACAAACGTTATCACCCTTCCACAATTGCAGACGCAAAGCAGTAAGCGCCAACAAGATGTCGTGACCGGCGTGTTCAGGTAGGGGTTACCTGCAGGTCAGTGGAATGGGACAAGGGGACAAGTGTCACAAGGTTCTGAGGAGTGTATATGTGCAGACGTATATTATAAATCGGGTCTTGTCGTCAGGAGTCATAAGGTTTGACTTTGGACAAGGGATTCACAAGTCCGGTACAGGAGGACGGAATTCAAGCTTCCCAAAGTATATAAAGAGGGGATCGAGATAGACCACACACAGAGATAGTCTAGTATATATTGACACACGTGACTTTGGCCATGTGACTTTGGCCATGTGAAGGATCCCCCCCAATACAGTATAACAGGACAAGCCCCCCCCCCCCGCTATTTCAGAAGAGTTCCCAAAATAAATATCAACTGAGGGAGGACATACCAAGATGTCTCCTGACACCAGACCCACCAATATTAATCAGTGTAGAGGTACTGATGTCAACGAGGACATGGACTGACCTCTCCATAACAAGACAGATATTCTATATAAGTCGCACAAGTTAAAAATCAATTAAAGAAAAATGAACACTACTGTACCAGAATTGTTGACACTCTTGAGAAGAAATAAGATAGGCGTTCACCCACTACCAACCTGCACATACTTCTGTATGGTTCTGCATATAACTTATCCTCGAAGCACCTTAGGTCCGTAAATGCTAAGTACTCGTTAACAACATGATAGAGAGAAGTGTTAGGAAACGATTTCACAAGGATACTGAGATGCAAGGTATCCCGGTCGGGTAACACTTGCATATAACGTGCTTGTGTTTCATGTATATGCATGGTTGCATACAACCAGTGTATATAACAGCGAGGTTTTCCTCCCTTGGATTAACCAGGGAGTTCCTCGTCTATTCTAGGTTCAATACATACCATGATAAACTATAGGACGTAAGGAAGACGTCCATCATAAGGCCAACAGTTGCGGCTTCCTGTTGAGCTCTTACAAGAAGAAGGGAGAGGAGGGTGAAAAGGGTGTCCAATACGGATACGGGTCCATCGAAGACCATGCCCTTAAAACATCTGTACAGTCCAGTGCTTCCATCAAGCATTTACCTTTTTGTGGTACCTTTTTATGGCACCTTTTTGTGGTACCTTTGTATGGCACCTTTTTATGGTACCTTTTTATGGTACCTTTTTATGGCACCTTTTTATGGCACCTTTTTATGCTACCTTTTTATGCTACCTTTTTATGCTACCTTTTTTATGGACGTATGGACCACCAGAATCACCAGGAAGCACCATATTCGGCAACCACTGCCGAACGTTCCGTCAAACAGCAAAACACGTAACTTAAGTGAAATGATGCTTCATAATACCCCAATAGGTGGATGTCAACAAGCACCTAGCATGTACGGAGTCAAGGTACTTCGTAGATGTGTTGTATGCATACCAGTGAAGTACTATGTGCAGGATACTGGCTAGTGAAAAGCCTTGACTCGCCAAACACACCTTAGATGGAACTTTGGTCTTGTCAAGTACAACGTACATGTTTCTGTATATCAATATATAGTGAAACATAGGAAGAAAAGGGTTGAACACGTGAGATGTGCAGACTCGTGGATGCAGATAATGTGGTACATGCAGTACGGAATACATAAGTGGAAACTAGCATTGTAACCGGGTCTTGGCGTCAGAACTAGTCAGGTTTGAATTCAGACAAGGTATTACCCAGTATTACCAAGTCCACAGCCAAAACCAAGGAGTCCAAGGAATGCTAAGTATATATAGAGGGGATTCCGCTCTAGGTTGAGCGGTATCACTAGTGACAACAAGACGGATTTACTAGTACACCTAATGATTGACGAGACGAAACTGACTAGTCTTGGAAGGTAACAAAGTCTACTGACACTGGAGCTACCTACTGGGAACAACGTCCAGGTTATCTACGCACTCTCTTCTCTACTCACTCTACTCACAATCCACTCTACTCACTTCCCTACGCACTACTGTACTCTACTCACTTCCCTACGCACTACTGTACTCTACTCACTACTCTACTCGATCCTCTCACTCTGCTCACTTGCCTACGCACTACGCACTACTCTACACTCTTCTATACTCACTACTCTACTCGATCCTCTCACTCTTCTACACTCACTACGCACTACGCACTACTCACTCTACTCACTTCCCTACGCACTACAGTGTTTTTGAAAACTATTCAAACCGGTGCAGCAAAATGATTCAAACTATACTAGCAAAATTAAACCAACCAATAATTCAAAAAGTTTCGTGCCCCTTCGCACATTTTTTCAAACCAAAAGGCGTAATGTTTCACACCAACTTTCATTAGAATTCAATAATCTAAAATCTGAAATTTTAAATCTGAAATCTGAAATTTTAAATCTGAAATTTTAAATCTGAATTCTGAAATTTTAAATCTGAATTCTGAAATTTTAAATCTGAAATCTGAAATTTTAAATCTAAAATCTGAAATTTTAAATCTAAAATCTGAAATCTGAAATCTGAAATCTGAAATTTTGAATCTGAAATCTGGAGGATTGACTCATATGGTACTACATCTGGGACAAAAGTCTTGCAGTACCAATCAAGAGTGAAAAACGGACGGAACTGAACTGGTCTTATTGTTATCCTGTATACAACAACTTGTTAGGGGTGTAGGAAACATGATTTTTTGAATTATTGGTTTGTTTAATTTTGCTAGTGTGGTTTGAATCGTTTTACCGAGCAGGCTTGTACTATTTTGTCTTGTTGGTTTGAACCATTTTGCCTCGCTGGTTTGAATAGTTTTGAAAAATACTGTATTCTAGTCTATAAGTCGCACAAGTTAAGAATACATTAAAGAAGAGTGAACACTACTGTACCAGAATTGTTGACACTCTTGAGAAGAATTGAGATATCAAGCTTCTATGTGAGAGTAAATCAGGGATCAAGACAGAGAAAGGTTTCAAGAAATACGAAGGATCGAAGCATATCATGGTGAAAGTGTCTCACATGCGGGACATAATTCTACACTCCAATGTGACCTAGCAATATGTGCAGACACCGGACAATGTTGCAGACCTTTTCACGAAAGCTCTCACCAAGCCTAGCCTCCATTTACCAAGTTGCTTGGATTAGGACTGATGGGAGAATAGTCCTTCAGAGGGAGTGTTGGTAAATAATACCGAATAAGTGTTAACGCGTGGATGGAAACTGAAAGAGGAGTCACACGTATGGAGCGGCCAGCGATAGTATGCAGGACGACGGACGAGTCGCCGGGCCGCGTGAGAAAAGATTCTCTGCGACCTATAGAGAAATGAGTTCTTCCGTAGGGTCAAGTGATGGGGTGGACTGGACCCAAGGCACAATCAATAAAAGTAAGTCTGAAACTTAACACGAAGTTATAACAGCATTAACTTCCACGGAAGGAGCGCACGGAGTTTCAGGAATACACCGTATAAGAGGGCCAAGGAGACAAGTCGTTGAGGAGACGGGCTGCCGAGGACTAAGAATCCAAGTTTTGCCGTCAGCATGAAGCGCAGGCAATGCAATAGCATCCTTGAATGTTCTAGGTTGGTACATAATTGAACGCAGGCGAACTCCCTCCGAATCAATATGGTAGTCAAAGAAAAGTTCATTCGTTGAATGTACCGCAATAATATTCGAGTGAACAGTTGGAACATGATACACCTTGGAAAGATGTATCGGGGGCAGATCGGGAACCGGAATAGTGAGCTGTCCATAACCAAGGCAAGGCATTGGGTGAGTGTCAGCAGACCCGAATGAAAAAGATGCGTCAGAGACGTAATCCGTTAAGAGTGAGCCGTCATTCACTAAGTGAAAAGCACTTCCGGAGTTCAAAAGGAACTTGCAAGCTTGGTAGGTTGGTACAACTTGCATTGGATTTATAGAATGAGAAGCAGAGTTCTCAGAAGAAGACTCATCCGCTGAAGTGATAGTGTTAACCATTGCTTGTCCACCGGAAGTTTTCGTAGCCAGATTCGTGGAGGTAGACTTTGAAGATTTACCGTATCTTTTAGTCTTACCACCAGATTTGCCTTGATTCTTAGACTTAGTCGGAGCCGGAGGCCGAGGAGCACCCCCTTTTGGTGTAGATCCCTTGTTGAGAGTGTTTGTGTCTGGAGCAACACGAGCAGGTGAATCGGTGCGGTTCGATTCCCGTTTCGCGTGTCCACTCTTCACTGACAATAAGCGACGCAGCTGAAGGTCGTCCATAAATTCAAACGTCGCAAGAAGGATGTCGTCATCACTATGGTTGAAGAGTTGATAAACACGTAAGAAAGTGTCCTCATTGTTAGGATGAACACGATCATACAAAAGGGAGTAAAGGGTAAAACAAATCTCCGAGCGCAGATGATTGTGGGCGACACAAAGTTTCACCAACGGCAAGAGATTTCCCTCAATAGCTTTGTTGCTAGCCACACGATAAGCCTTTCCATGAGAAACAGTGTTCCTTTTGAATTCACCAGTGATCATCTGTGGAATCATAATGGTATCCACATAGAACTTGCTGAAGACTGGGCATTTGTAACGAGGCTTATCAGCGCAACAAAGCAGGATAAGACTGGCAAACTGATTGTCAAGAGACAACTGCAATTGAGATTTGGCACATTCACTACCAGTTAAATGACCAAGAAACCCATCCGGAGTCGTATGACAGTAGAGCTGGTGAATAGCCGAGAGTCCCAGAAAATACTCAATAACTAAGTAGTAGAGTTCAGGAGTTCTCGTACCGACACCGCCGCTAAGTCGAATTGGAATTATCTTCTTATAATCCATTAAGCTCATAACCTGTAAAGAAGCTAACGCCTGATCCGCAGCGACAGTTGCGACACTAGGAGGGCCAGTGATCAACCAGGGTGTAATGTCCAGAGGATAGTTCACACTATAAGACATTGACCTCATAGTCTCATCAAGATATGTAAACACTTCAGGAGAAGTGTTTACCGGAGAAGTGTTTCCTGAAGGAGAAGTGTTTACTTCAGGAGGAGGAGAAGAGTTGTCAGTGCTCATTGAAGTATTATCAATACGAGGTCTTTTGGTGGGTCTGGCTCTTGGAGGCATCTTGGTATACCTCAGGCAGTTAAATGTTCGATTAATTATCTAGCAATAAATAGGGCGGGGACCCTATTATATATCTGGAGATTCTTCCTTGATTGCTGCGGAAAACTGATTGCTTCCTACCCCGCAAGCCGTGGGGTGTCAGAGCGCGCTCTTCTGTTTGCTGTTTTTCAACACCTTGACTTCCTACATGCTAGGTGCTTGTTGATACTTACAGTATACTGTCCATAACTGGAGAGAGTTACTTAATACACTATTTTACACTACTATTTATTATACTACTATCGCGTCCGTTACTTAGTCCACTACTATTTTATTTCACCATCATACACCATCATACACCATCATACACCATCATACACGGTTGCTTAATACACTACTATCATCCCGTATTATAGACTATAGTACATATATTCAGGGATCTAAAATGGCATCTAGAAATTTCTGGGATCTAGAGAAGCTCTATGGAAGTATTGGCCCTCATAGTAAGGCCCCATGACCTACCGGCCTTTGCTACTGTGATGCGTAAGTAAGATACCGCTCGATTTCATCCAAAGCCGAAAAAAAAATTGCTTAATTATACAGAGTCGAGTTTGGGTGCTGTTTTTATAGACTGGACTTTCAACGTACGGCCATTATGTCCAAGGGTATGAGAGCTGTCCAAGGGTATGAGAACTGTCCTTTGTCCAAGGGTATGAGAACTGTCCTTTGTCCAAGGGTATGAGAGCTGTCCTCTGTCCAAGGGTATGAGAGCTGTCCTCTGTCCAAGTGTATGAGAACTGTCCTTTTTCCAAGTGTATGAGAACTACCCTCTGTCCAATCGTCTGTTGAGAATAAGCAATGACTTATCATTCCAGAAATGGAAGGCGCGCTCTTATATAGAGTGTGCTTGCCTTCCTTTGGTGATTCTTGATGAAGGTTTAGCTCCAGCATAAGATGTTGAACAAGGTTCAGCTTCAGTGAAAGACTGAAGGTCTAGCAGAGTTCCTGGACTATATAAGTTAGGACTCTTGCCATAATCCAGGTGTTATTTAAATTATCAGAATATCATCTGAGAGGAACATACAAAGATGTCCTCTACTCCCAGACCCACCAGAAACAGCTCTCGTGTAACTCCTCAAGTGTACACATACCTTGATGAGACTATGAACTTTATGAACACCAATAAGTACACTCCTCTGGCCTGTACTCCATGGCCATTGAAAGGACCACCTGAAGTGTCCGAGTTGCGGGCACATGAGATAAGTAATCTACATCTTCCTGTACTGTATCTAATACACTTCACAGTTTCATTCACACAAAACCTCAAGCATACTCTTATACCAGTCAGTATTATACAAAAAATGGTAGCTCAGGATTGTTTTTTGCATCCGGCTACCTACTATGAAAAAAAAAAAAATTAAAAACAAAAAAAAGCCCAATGTCCTATATGCAGGATTTTGCACCCAAAATCATCTTTCATTCTATTTTCACCTCATGAAAATCTATCCCAAATCTTCATAATTCTTGAGTTTTGCTTTAATTTAACTACTGCGTGCTATTGCTTAACTTCTAAGGATGTGAAGCTGCATGTATTCAGAATTATGTAGATCGGCAGACCACAAATCACAAATTCACCTTGCAGGTCACTAAAAAGAACACGAACAGTGCATTGAAATCCCGTTTCACACTTTCCAAAGTTCCATTTCATACGTTCCAAAGTCCTGTAATTATTTTTAAACTCATCGAGCATCTACCAAGCTATGCTCTTCGAAACCAGCTTCCAAGTGTGGGTTTTTCTTCTGCCGACCAGTAAATGACCGGTAAATGACCAGTAAATGACCAGTAAATGACCGGTGAATAGCCAGTAAATAGCCAGTAAATGACCGGTGAATAGCCAGTGAATAGCCAGTGAATAACCAGTAAATAGCCAGTAAATAACCAGTAAATAGCCAGTAAATGTGCGTTGCCTTATATTTTAATATACGTCAGGAGAGAAATTTTTTGTGTCTTGCTTTCTGTTTTGTTTTCTGATATTTCAGGGTTTTTGTTGATGTGTTTATCGGTACCAAATAACGTGTTTGTGGCTGATCATACCAGAAACGAGTTTGTAGTCGGCTGCTGCTGCACTATATAAGCCGCGATACTTGCCAGTTTTGACTCTTCACCTTACTCAACTCAACTCAACTCAACTCAACTCAACTCAACTCAACTCAGACTCTCAGACTAAGATTCAGATTCAGACTCTTAGGCACAGACTTTAAATCTCAACTTCAGACTCTTACTCAAACCCAAACTCAGACCCAAACTCAGACTCAAACTCAGACTCAAACTCAGACTCAGACCCAAACTCAAACACTAAAACTCTTTTCAATGCCAGCTCCTGAGCAGTGTAGCATTCTTGACTTGCTCTTCAGCTGTGATACTCCAATTGGGACAGACTTGTCCAAAATCTTGGCTACTCAGGAATCGCTGGCCTCTCTAGCTTTTCTGGATTCTCCTGACTTGACTCCCTGGCAACTTAGGGACTGGAGACCTTCCAACCTCAGTAGAGCTGTTGACGACAACCAAGAGCCCAAGAAAACCAGTTCTTGGGACTGGGAAGTCTGGCAGATTTCTCCCTTTCCCCTAGTGCCCGATTTTTTGTCACCCAAAATTGACCCTGACCTCGACCCAACTCTTTCAGCAACTGTTTCAGCAACTGTCTCAGCAACTCTTCCAGCAACTCTTCCAGCAACTCTTCCAGCAACTCTTTCAGAGTCCATAGAAGAGACCGGGACAGAAAAACTCCCCTTGGAGCCTGAACGCTTCTCTACTGAAAGCTCCTTTTTTGATATGAGGACGAGCACCTTGGGTATTTTGCCTCACTCAAAGCTCCACTCGAAATTCCAATCAAAGCTCCATTCGAAAACCCACTCGAAGTTCCAAGCAACCTTCCAAGCTATAGTGGAGGAACTGGAGCTGGAGCAGGAATTGGAGCTGGAAAAGGAGCTGGAAAAGGAGAAGGAACTGGAGCAGAAGTCCAGGCCTCTTCAAAAGAGTAGCTGGATTTCTCAGCTGACCATACTGACCATGGATTCTCTTTTTGGAGCCTTTGCTCTGAGTAGTCTGGAATCCATTCACCATGCTAATGCACTGCCTTGGGACCCTCCGAAGTGCTCCTCCAAACTCTGGGGCCCTTCAAAGTCCCAGCGCAATATCTGGGGCCCTTTTGAAAAGGCTGAATCTACTGAAAAACTGGCTTGGGGTTTAATGGACCTCAGCCTGACTTCTAGTAGCTAAAGCTAAGCTAAAGCTAAGCTCAGGCTCAGGCTCAGGCTCAGGCTCAGGCTCAGGCTCAGGCTCAAAGTAAAACTAAACTAAAACTTGACTAAAACTAAATAAAAATAAAAGTAATAACTAATTAATTAATAGAAAAAATTTAAAAAGCTAGATTCCTACTGTATATGCAATACAAGTAGTAGTTGTTTCAGTAAGCGTAGGAACTTCCACAACAACAATATATATTGTTAAAGTCCGGTTTACGTCAGGTACTCTGGTTGCAAGGATATAGCAGCACCGATAAAGTCTTTGGCGTCGGTGTACAACCAGTATTCGTACTCTTCAATATCGTTTGTGAAGTCCACGTCTTTTTTGGCTGCATCAAGCTTCTCGTCCACATGGCGTCCAGTGGGAAACACGACGTTGGGGAAGTCGAGAATGTTCCACAAGCAGGTGCAATTTTCACTGCATACGGCTTTCTATAAATCTATAAAATACTTTTAAATATATCCATTTAGGGTCCTGGCTTAACAAGAAATGACCAGGAAAGATTTGGGTATTTAGAAAAAGGAAATATGGGCTCCCCAAATCTCATTGATAATAAGGTTAAATTTATACATGTTAAAAGATATAATTCATTTAAACCACATTTTCAACCTATGTTTTAGTATATATTGATATACAGGGATATGTAAGTTTGTACCTTACAAGACCGAAGTGCGATATGTGTCAACGAGTACTTAGCAGGTACGTGTTGGAACATGCGACATGTGACTGATGAACTTGAGACCAGTACATGTGCGGGTACTGCATGCTCATGTCATGCTATCCAGATGAAACAATGTTGGGTATTGTTGAAGAGACAAAGGTAGAGCTAGGGCTCTATGGGCTCCCGTCTAGCTCTTCTAGCTCTGGTCTACTCTGGTCTACTCTGAGCATTGTCTTGGAGAAGACAATATAGATGAGGGCGTTTGACGAAGGAGAGAGATCGTTTGGGAGGCCCCAGGAATAATTATATAAAGCAAGGATCCTGTTCAGTATTGAGAGGCATCGATGGTGAAACAGAGATCACGAACTCACTACTTTACATAGCTAGAGTTACAAGACAGATGACAGAACTGATTACCCAAGTCGCTCATTTGAGAGAGTTATTGCAGTCCAACTATATAACGGTTCCTGTATACCAATTGGTATATGCTAACGTTCAACAGTACGGACCTAAGCTACTTCGTGGATATGTTATATGCACGACTGTGGTGTACTATGTGCAGGTTGTTAGTGGGTGAAAACTCTTCATTCACTGACTCCGTACACGCTAGGTACTTGTTGACACTCCCTTGGATCACGTCACTTGAGTTCCGTGATTCGTCATGGTACGTCTTTAGGTGATAGTCCGGATATGGTGGTTCTTGTCGTATGCTAGTGAGGGCAAATGCTTGTGGAATGCGGTTGACTGTAATGGCTTCGTGAGAGCATCAGCGATGTTATTTTCAGTGGAAACATACTCAACTCTTATCTCTCCCTTCTTCACTCTATCTTGCACGTGTTTCTCTTTGATGTCCACATGCTTGTTCTTGTTCTGTGTACTTCCAGTCCCCGTTAATGGTAAGCACCACCCCATTATTATCTTCCAATATCTTAGGTATCTCTGTCGTTTGTATCCTAAACTCCTTAGATAGACTAACCGTCCAAATCACTTCTTTCACTGTCGCGCTCAATGCCATGTACTCTGCTTCGAAGGTGCTTGTTGTCACTAAGCTCTGCTTCGAAGGTGCTTGCTGTCACTAAGCTCTGCTTCGAAGGTGCTTGCTGTCACTAAGCTCTGCTTCGAAGGTGCTTGCTGTCACTCAGCTCTGCTTCTTTGATTTCCAATATATGGGGTTCCATTCGCGTATACGATGAAACCCGTACGCGATTTCCTGTTCTCTTCACTGGCAAACGAGGCGTCGCTGAACGCGTATAACTTCACCGTGTTGTTGGGATAGTTCTCCCTTGTGATGCTGATGGACCAATCCTGTGTATCCCTCAAGTAGGCTAATATTTTCTTGAGTTGCATGAGGTCTGATTCTGTAGCTCCCTTGGTGTATGATCCGAATTGGCTCACGCTGTATGCGATGTCAGGACGGCTAATGTTCGCTAACCAGTTATATGACCCAAGTAGTTCTTGGTATACTCGTATCATCCTTCCTTCCAATGGTTTGTTCTCTTTGTCATGTTCGTAGACATTCATCGGGACGCTTTGTTCCTTGTTCGGGATGTATTCCTGAAACTTGGTGAGCAAGTCTTCAATGAATGGTTTTTGATGTATGTTGAATCCTCCGTTCAGGTTCTCGACCAGTAGTCCACAAAATTCCTTCACTCCCTTGAGGTCTTTAATTTTTATCCTTGCTGTGTTTGTCATATATTCTTTGAATTTTTCATAGGCTTCGTCAGTCTCTGTTCCAACTAATAAGTCATCCACATAGAGTACTATGAATATCCTTCTCATTTTCTTCGTGCGTTTATTCACGATGTTCTTTGTAAAGCATCCTCTGTCAGATCTGGTTTTCACGAATCCGTACGCTTCAACTTTTTCTGAGATAGTCAAATACCAAGCACGTCCAGAGTTCTTTAGTCCGTATAGAGCCTTTTTAAGTCGCCATGTTTTGGTCTGGTCGACTCCCTTGATGCCTTTAGGTGATTTGACGTATACTGGTTCATCCAACACCAGATGTAGATATGCGGAACTAACATCAATGTGGTTGACCTTCATTCCCGGGATGATAGTGACACTTAGAAATATGCGTATACTTTCGATCAGTACCACAGCAGAGAAGGTATGAATGCTCTCAATGTCGTGACTGAATCCTTGTGCAACGAGTCTTGCTTGTATGGCTCCGTTTCCCTTCTTATCTGACTCATCTTGCGTGTATACCCATCGAACCCCAATGGGCGTTGTACCAACGGGTACGTCTCGTTTGATGATGGGTTCGAATGCCATGCATCTGCGAAGTACCTTGACTCCGTACACGCTAGGTACTTGTTACACATATAGAGTAACATTATGAGTATATGATATAAATGATTTAACTTTATTAAAACATTCACCATATAATTCAATATCAGAAGGTTCAAAAGATTTAAAAATTACAAGAGCTACTATACGAAGAGATTTAATATCCAAAGATATATTTAAATCGAAATACATTTTGAGTTATGATATTTTACATATCCGATTAATCATCCTCCATTTACAGTAGGCTCAGCCTATTCAGAACTGCCCTCCAAACCATACGTGATAGTTTCCCATCAAATGGCTTTCCATGTATTACTAATTTAACATAACATATTAAATTTCTTATATCTATCATTGACTTATAACATATGTATAATCCATATTTTCATTATAAGATATGGTCTATATATCTAATAACTTACTTTACCTTTTTTATAGGATTTAATGTATATATCATAAGTAAGTACAAAATTAAATGTGTATGATGTATAATATAGTCTTTAGCTATGATGTCTTTAGCTTTGCTGTCTTTAGCTTTGCTGTCTTTAGCTTTGCTGTCTTAGCTTTGCTGTCTTAGCTTTGCTGTGTAGCCCCAGTAGGTCGAGGTCTCGGGTTTTGCTGCCACCGAAACGGAAACAGGCGAAAGAATGAAGTCGATGTTTTCGCTGTTGAGCTGGTCCCAGTATAGCAAGTATAAATAGTGTTCTGTAAGATCCGCCTTCTAACCTACGGTGCATTCTTCTCAACCCTTGACGAGGACTTCCAGAAGCACGTTCGGCCCATTCCTGAGCGCCCCGCCCAGATGACACACCCTCCTCCTGCGCGGGTGTCATGAACGCCTACGACTACCTTCGGCTCCACGGTCTCCCTACTTTGATCGACTCAGGTTGTGGACCTCAGTTTACAAGTTATATGTTTCAGTCCACCTTGACCTTTCTTTATGTGGACTCTCACCCCTTTGGTTACCCAAAATCAGAAATTGAATAGCCGACCAGAAAATTGGAATGATAGTCTCTGGCATAATCTGGAACACCCTTCAGGATAGAAGACATCTTTGCATGAAAGTAAGCTTTCTTATACCGAGAATACTCTTCAATGTCCGTCAAATAGGCCCACCACATGCAGATTTTGACTTGTTCTCCACGGAGAAGGCTCTGAATAAATGGCTTGTGCTTCAAACAAAGTATAGAGGATACCTGGATGTTCGCCCTGAAGAGAGTGAAGAACCAGTTGTTGTCCTCAACCAAAACCTTGTGGATTCAACCGGCTCTAAGACCTTCCAATTGCATTTGGATATCAATGACACCAAAACCGCCATGCTCAATCCTTGCAAAAATCTTATCTTCTCCCAAACGTGGAAAGAAGTTCTTCACCAAGGTTTTGAGCCTTTTTATCAGCAGTAACGGCATCGGCTGATGAAGAGCTCTGTAATAAAGCTTCGAATAGAGAAATGTGTTGATGGCATGAGCCCTGTGAGTCAATGCTAGCCTCCTAATATTGGAGCTATGGAGTAAACCCACCAATTTCTCTATTTCTTTATCCCAATCTAGGTGTTGTAATGGGAAACCAAGGTATTTGATGTCAGCCTCCTCATAAATTGACTGAGGAAACTTGAGATAGGGATGAGTCGGCAAACTAGAGCAAAGTTTAAGACAAAGAGACTTTTTTTTTATTCACTGACGACTTCAGAACTTGTCCAAACTCCTCAAGAATAGCTGTCGCCTTCCCAGCATCGTCGTCACTGCCAATAAAGATAGTCAAGTCGTCAGCAAAAGCACTGACCCGTGCCCAGACCTCAAAACCAAGCTTGTGGAAGATCCTGAACCCTCCTAGCTTAGTGTTAAGGCTATAAAGCATTGGTTCAATGGCCAACACAAACAAAAAGGGAGAAAAGGGATTGCCTTGCATCGTACCCCGTCGAAGAGCAAATGGTCTGCTCTTTGTCCGGTTAATGTAGATGCGAGCCATCTGCTTAGTCATGATAGTCATGATAGCCGTCTTAATTCCTTTTGGAAAGCCTTGCGTTACCAAGACTCTCTCAATGTATTCGTGACACACTGAGTGGAAGGCCTTTTCAAAATCCACCATTGCTATGCATCCATTGACATGGACAATGATGCGCAGGTAGATTGCGTGCTTCTGCCATCCCAATCGAAAGCTATCAGATGCACGCCACACCCTCACAAGCTCTTTGAAGTGCATGATGTTCAGGTGGATCAGTCTGCCAGGAATGAACCCAGTTTGATAGTCGCCAATCATGGTCTCTGCAACTTTGAGCAACCGATCATTGATTGCTCTTCAGATGATCCTGAGGCTTGTATTTGTCAATGATATAGGCCGAAAGTCCTTAATGTTGGTTGCACCGGGCTTCCTTGGAAGAAGTTGGAGGTGTACGGGTTTATCCATCTAAAAGAAGAACGGTCAATAAAGTCTGTCATTCAACCAGTTATCAAGTAACGTTATTAAAACTTTTCAACCCATCAGATCAGATTCAATTTGATCGGTTTTTACTGCCTCTGTTGTAGCCAAAAAAAAAAAAAAGAAAAGTCATTCAATGGTACTTGTGAGGTGGTTCCAGACCTGCACACGGATGGAGAGCTCTTCAGACTGGTTCTATTCTAATGCCAGTACGATATTAGCGAGAGTAAATTAATAGCAAGTGTTATTATGAACAGCATATTTTTTTATATAGTACACTAACTCGTATCACATATTGTTAGATCCAAGATGGTTGGAATACAACCCATATAGGTATTGAGGTCACGTGCCAACTTAATGGGGAACCGATGCTACTACGCTTCTTTTGGGTTCACCGTTACTACGCCTCTTTTTTCACCGTTACTACACCCCTCTCGAGTTCACCGTTACTACACCCCTTCAGCTACCTTCCTGCAGACTACTTCATCTAGGCCTAGGCTGAGGAATCATCAACGAATAGTTTCGATTAGGTAATAAACGTACTTACAAGAATCTAACAAGTAGTATAAATTGATACAAGTCCTAGTTTATTATGTATTACCTCATAAATATGTATAACTCCATATGATCGTGTACTGGTGTGGTTTATGATCTGTACCTCTATAACTTATGTGGTCTCAAATCTCCAGCCTCCAGTCCAGTCTTCAGTGTCAAGTCTTCAGACTTCAGTATTCAGTATTCACCAGTATTGATCAGTCTTTTAACTAGACATTTGTCTGTCTTCTGGTCTGCCTGTCTTCTGATGTCTACCCAGTCTATCTGGTGTCTGTCCATAAAATCATGTCTCTCTTCTCCTCCTCTTCACTCTTTAATCTCTTCTCCTCCTCTTCACTCTTTAATCTCTCCTCCTCTTCACTCTTTAATCTCTCCTCCTCTTCACTCTTTAATCTCTTCTCCTCCTCTTCACTCTTTAATCTCTCCTCCTCTTCACTCTTTAATCTCTTCTCCTCCTCTTCACTCTTTAATCTCTCCTCCTCCTCTCTAATCTAAGAACAACATTCTGGTTCTGCGCTTCTCCACCTTGTCGGAGGTGAGCAAGCCAGAACGCTCCAAATCGGCAATCACGGCCTCGGAGTCGGCCTCGCAGATGATCTTGCCATCGATGAGGAAGTAGTCCGTGCTAATATTGCGCTTGCACTTGGTACAAGCAAGACAATGCAAATGCCACTTCTGCTTGAGCTCGTTCTCAATGCACTCGCCCTCAATTCCGTAGTGGCACGTCTGGCAGAGCGTGTCGTTCAACGAATGGTAGTGGTGGTTGCAGAAGGGGTTGTCGAGCAAGACATACGACGTGACGTTCTTGTTGAAATGGATCCCACACCCGGCATACAGACACAGGAAACATGCCCGGTGCCATTGTCCGCTCAACTCGCCAGTTTTGGAGAATATAGCCTTTTTGGGTCCAGATGTGGCTTCCACAGGGAGCCCACATGTGCGGCATGGGCCTGTGCCGGCAGGGTTCCGATGCACTTCACTGGTGCGGAAGTTGGGCACCTTGGGGTCGATCACCGAGCGGGGGAACGCTTCGAACTCCTGTGGAGTGGGGTTTTGGCGGAGAATATCGTCCTCATGCTCTTCGTTCCGGGGCGTATACGAGAGTTCCTGTGCAATGGTGCGTGGCTCGTTGTACAAGTTGAGGTTCTCCAACTCGCGCTCCACCTGGTGGTTTTTGGGACTCAACGGCTTGATGGTTTCGGGGGTTTCGTAGGTCAAGGCATCGTCGAACTTGGCTTTTTCAAACTGCGGAGTTTCGGGCTCTTCCAAAGGATTTTCTTGGTGTTGTTGCTCCTTCTGATGATGCTGCAGATGCAGGTACTTATGCTGCATCTGCGTCTCGTCCTCCTCCGAAAACTCGGGGCTGCTCGTAGCAGTACCTCTCTCAAACTCGGTCTCTGTATCGCTTCCTTCGGATTCAATTTCTTCCGTTCCCGAGACTTTGAAAATCGGCATTTGAACCTTTTCACTCAGAGCTGCCAGCACGTTGGATGCAGTGACAAACGAGTCTTCGCTGGTCATCAAGTTGCCGGACTCAAGACTGATGGAACTGCCCGATTTGATGTTCTCCAATTGCCGTTTTAGCTCGAGCTCGATTTCGTCGTCCTCATCGCTTTCATCGTCATACGGCTTGGAGATGATGGAGCTGATGGTCGAGAGGTGTGGGTTGCGGTGCGGCTTGGGTCCATTGGACATGCGCAAATATTGGTTGTAGTCGTCGTTGGAGTTTTCGGCAGATGTTTCCGTGGTTCCTGTCGAATGCCTAGGGGAATCGAAATGGAACAGCTCCTCGTCCTGAGAACTCACCTCCTCGGCCCGGTCGGTTTGCTTGCCGAAAGTAGGAGCCAAGTTGCTGGTGGAAGGAACAAAACTATTGACGGGGCTTTTGTTCTGGTGGCCGAACGGCTTCTCGCCAGACCCACGGGGGTCATAGTGTCTGTGTTCGGCGACGTCTTGCTTAAAACCAGCCAAAACCTCGTTGAGATCTCTCTCTGCTCCCGAAACAGGGTAAGGAGATGCCTTGTTGAGGTCTTTTTCGGGGCCAGAAATAGGGTACGGTGCCGTTTTTTGAGCAGGGGACGGTCTCGACCCCGTATTGTCCAAGCTATGAGGCCCTGATCCAAGAATGGCCCTCTTTTGCGCTTCCCCATGCAGACTCAACGACGTCAGAGGACTGCTGCGCTCGTTTCGATCAGTATCAAAAGGAGAATTGGTGGCTGAAGTGCCGGCCGTTTCCTGGGAAATGATGTATTGAGATTTCCCCTCGGGAATATGCAACTTGAGGTTCTTCTTGTTGCGCTCCAGATCATGCTCTCTAGCAAGACGAGGATTGACGTTTTCTGCCTCGAATTTTTTCACGTATGGTGCTGGATTTGGAGTGATGGACCTAGAGTGACTGGAATGACCAGAATGTCCCGAATGGCCTGAATGGCTCGAACGGCCTGAATGGATGGACGAATCCGAGTTCTGCGACTTGAGGTGGGCATAAGGATTGAATCCTGCACCGGAACCGCCACTGGTCCGCTGTTTTTCGGGCCGTTGATTGATCCTGGAGTCCGAGAAATTGCGCCGGCTATCATAATGTTCATTGGAAGGCGTATTAGGCTTGGAGCCATACGCACTCCGAGGCATCAGCCCTGCGGACACGTTCCGGGGCTGCAGCGAGTAAATGGACGCCGACAGGGGTTTCTCCGTGGGTTTTCCGTGGCCGTGAGACCCATGGGACCCGTGTGAACCCTGGAACCGGGGCGAGAAAGGCGAGAAGCGGGCTGAAGCCGAATCGGGGCTGGGGCCGTTCAAGTTCACGTCAAACCCCGCTCTTTCATATACCCCTCGGTACCGGTGTTCGGTTTTCAAAGGCGGGAACGGCGAGTCTGTCGCCAGCATGGGGCTATTATCTTTGGAGAAGAATTCAGGGAGTGTGTGGAACTGCATGATTAGGGGTCAATATAGAACAGTAGGCAGTAGGACAGGCTAGTATATGACAATATAGGGCTTATATGGAATAAAATTGCACCGTTATGATTGGAAAATACAGTAGATTACACCAGGGTGTTAATAATTATGGATACGGCAATTCTGGCGGTCTTTTGGTGGAATCTTGTGGCGAGGCGTGGGAAAAGACGAAAGATGGCGCTGTAGGACGTAATTATGCGCTAAATCGGCCAGAATTTCACGAAAATGCTCCGATGCTATGCAGGAAGATGATGGAGCTGTTTTATGCTGGGAAACGGAGCGGAACAGCACGGAAATGAAGTCCACAGGAGACGAGTTAAAGAAGACGTAGGGAGGAGGGAAAATCATTAGAGAAAAAAAACAAGTCGCGCCTGGGTTGCGCGGTGTGCAGGACCGCGTCTCACTCATGCCCTTTTCGTCCCTCCAACGCCACCACAGAAAATGCTGTAGAAGGTATGGGAATTTTTTAAAACGTGTATATGATAGCCAAGCCGATTCTAAGTGGAATGGAGTTTTTTCCGGATCAAAACAAGCTAAATTTAAGACTTTTCACATGCTCTTAGATCTAATTAAAGACCTGCATATACACGCGACTTACATGTTGTCCTGCATGTAATACCCCTCATTACAATAGCCGAATGCACATAGCCTCTGATTGGGATCAGGTGCAGATTTGGGGAGATGGAGAATGGGGGTATATTCTGAGCAATGGTGGGCAGATTAAGGAAAGGATACATCGGTACACCAGAAGATCGGAATAATTTTGACAGATGCACGAGACGAATTATTAGCGATGGATATATGCAGGATCTGAGACATTGGTTGGCGCACGAGTCTGAAGTTGCTGGGTGGAGATTTCAAAAAAGAAAGCCAAACGGAGATACTAGGAAGTATATGCAGGAACTTCATTTAATCCGGAATGCACATGCTCTCCTATTCAGACTGCCCCCAAGAGGAGGTCTGAAATCAATAATCTGTTTTCATAAATGACCATTAAAAAAAAGTACTACACAAGTCAGTCGTCCTCTTTATTAATTACACTCTACTCATGAATTAGACGTAGCCGATTCTGTTGGCAACGTCCAAAGCGTCGTGGTCAGCAGTCAACTTGACGTAAGCCTTCTTGGTGCCGTTTGGTCTGATCAAGGTGTTGACCTTCTCGATGTCCACCTCGTACAACTCCTTGACAGCGGACTTGATTTGGTGCTTGTTGGCCTTCAAGGACACTTGGAAAACCAAAGTATTACCGTCCTCAACCTTCTTGATGGCGGTCTCAGTGGCAATAGGAGACTCAATCACCTTGTAGGCGTCCATTCTGTTGTAGTGAGGGACAGCTCTTCTTGGGTATTGAGGAGCTCTGGCATGCTTCAAGGTCTTTGGCAAGTGGAACTTGGTGTTAGTTCTCACCTTGACGGCCTTCTTGGAGTTGTTACCCTTCAAGGCGGATTTCTGAGCAGCAGCAGCTTGGTTGTCTGAGGTTAGTACACATCAATTAAGTGGTGATATGGGATAAACAGGGATCAAGTATGGGGACAATGCATAGAAAAACAAAGGGACGAAAGGAGTATCAATATAATAACATGGATGGAAATGATAAGGACAATAAAGTGGTGGTTATTCTGTAATTGGAAAAACGCAGGATAAATGCATGGAGATGAAAGTAAATGGATAGATCATGCAATATGTCATGAAACCAAGTTTCCATTTTCATATGACAACTAAAATTGGCAGATTACTGGTTGTTTGATTGGTTGGTTGGCTTGTTGATTATTGGTTGATTGTTTGGCCGGTTTATTGTTTAGTTCACTGCTTAATTGTTTTTTGGTTCGTTGTTTGGTTGTTGGTTGTTGGTTGTTGGTTGTTGGTTGTTGGTTGTTGGTTGTTGGTTGTTGGTTGAATGGTGGATTGAGGGGAATGGGTGGCTGTAAATCCGTCTATACGCTTAAACCAGGATTTCTATCAACACGTTCAACACGGAAAAATGGGAAAACGGGACTTTGACCACTTTAAAGGATGGGAAATAAGAATAAGCATTCGAAGGGGGTAGTCCACATATCACCACGGCGGAGAGCGTTTTCAAGCATTATACATACTGGTAGCCATCTTGATGTATGAGTATCTAAAGGTAGAAAAGATTTTCTGGGAAAAAAGTGTGCGAGCGCAGAGGAGGTGCGGGTGTTTGCGGGGAGTGCATGAGGAAGGGCGCGCGGAAAGGGAGCGCACGTGATGTATCGTGACGTCGTGATATCCAGGGCGCGTGCCCTAATTACATACTTATAGTGCTGACTGACTGGACACTATGTGTTGTTAGACCCACCATCAGGTAGGGCCCTGCATATAGAGGTATCATGAAGCCTACTCTGTCCGACTGTCCGATTGTAACAATGGCCAGGTCATCACTGTACAAAGTACTATGATGGGCATGATATGGAGTTTCGATTGTCATCACAGTACTTCTGTCATCACAGTACTTCTGTCATCACAGTACTTCTGCCATCACAGTACTTCTGCCATCACAGTACTTCTGCCATCATAATATTTCTGCCATCACAGTACTTCGTTTTGGATTCACAAAATACAGGCTGCATCAGTTCATCTACTATACGCAAGTGGTAGAAATGTAACTAATAATTACATTACATTTCCTTAGACTAACCAGGGATTTTCTCGCTTTTCTAAGTTCCATAGGTACCTTGCGTAACTTTAGGATGTAGAGAAAAATTCATCTATGGACGAACAAACCGAACTTCCTGTTGAAGTCCAACAGAGTCACTGAGTCACTGAGTCACTGAGTCACTCTTGGGTCACTCTTGACACATTTTGGTCACTATACACTATACTACTACACTACACTATACTACTACACTACACTATACTACTACATACACTATACTACTACACTACACTATACTACTACACTACACTATACTACTACACTACACTATACTACTACACTACACTATACTACTA
>NKZN01001648.1:0-11927 GCA_002374485.1 Metschnikowia santaceciliae | reverse complement strand
TGTCACGAGAAGGTTTGCTTCCATCAGAAAGTTTGGTTCCACCAGAAGGTTTGTTGTCACGAGAAGGTTTGCTTCCATCAGAAGGTTTGGTTCCACCAGAAGGTTCGCTTGCACCAGAAAGTTTTATCTGTTGCAAAGGTTTGCTGTCACCCAAATGGTTGCTGTCACGAAACGTTTCGGTGTCACCAGAAGGTTTTTTGCCACCAAATGATTTTCTGTCACCAAAACCTCTTTCCTGACCTTCCCTTTGGCTTGGGGAATTCTGACCATCCTTATACCTTGTGGAATCTTTCACCTTGAACTTCTTCTGTTCTGGGTTTCCACCACTAGACAGACGTCCCTTCGTTCCTGGGTGAGGTTTTGCTCTTGGGCCCTTATTTGCGGTCTTTACAGTGTGTCCAACATGCGTAGTCTCTGGGACAATACAATCTTCAGCCACGGTCAATGTAGTAGTGGCAGAAACAGTCGTGGTGGTTGGATCAGACTCTTTCTCGCACAACGTGATGATCACTGTGGTTGTCTGTGGACAGGTGGTCATGTAGTCTGCTTTCAAAGCCCGAAGAGCTCTGTTATGCTTCTTTTCGGATTTAATAGATATCAATTTGGATTCCGAGATGTCCATTACTAATCCCGAAATATTGGTGTTGGACTCTTTCTCTGAAGTTCCCTCTTCTATCCCAGAGTTTTTGATTTTGGTTCCTGGAACTTTAGTCTTTGGTCTGGGAATATTATTATGACGTTTTACGTAACGTTTTGCTGGAGGCAGGACCAAGTGTTTGTCATCTTCAACCACGGAATTCCCATCTTCTGGCAGAGAATTTGTAGGTGCTTTCACAGATGTCTTAGCTCCAATCACAGATTTGTCACGTTCTTCCAAGCGAATTTCAGCTGATGTATCAGGATTCTTAGCCTTTTTCACAGAATTCGCGGGTGCTTCCACATGCGAAACTTTATTCTCTTCACCTGTAAGGTTGGTACCCGCAGTTTCCTTGTTTTGGCTCTGAGAGTCATCCACATGAACTTTTTCTTCTATGACCTTTTTCTGTGAAGTTGCAGAATCAGCCTTTGCATGGTTTGAATCAACGTTAGAAATCTCAGGTCCACTCGTTGAATCCGGGTTCACAACCTTATCCTCTTTAGGTTCACGTTCAACCATAGACTTTTCTTGAGACTGTTCTTCAGACTTTACTTGAGGTTTTCCTTGAAACTTTTCTTGAGACTGTTCTTCGGTTTTCTCTTCAGACCCTTGTTTAGTACCATCCTCAATCTCAGTCACTTTTCCACCCTTCGTATCAATCGGGAAAAAACCAGTGGATGTTTTCTCAGATAAAATATTTTCTCCTATATTATTCACACCTGTCTTGTCACCCGATGACTCTATTGCTGATTGATCGATCTTAGATAAGTCAATTAGTTGGTTATTGGTGGCAATCAATTGCATTTGCTCACGCAAATTAGACTCATTCAAGTACACCTTCGACAAACCTTCCAACACAGTATGATCTGCTCTGTTGTAAGGCAACAAGTAGACATCTGCTTTTATACAAACCTTGTAGGGGGCCGATGTCAACTTGGTAAACAACACCATATACTTTTCTCTAAGGTCTGTCCAACACAAGTAGAACGGAAATTCCACTTTCCCTGTCTGGTCAACAATAAGCTTCGTTTTGTAGTTAGTGTGACCAAACATAAGCCATGGATCATGGAGTACAATGGATCCAGGGGTGGGACCTTCTTTGGTTGTGGCAATGCCGTTAACATATTCAAAACCAGGAAAAGGTTTTCTGGATTTATGAATGATGAAGTGGCTAGTGGAGTCGTTGATTTGTATGGTGCGAAGTGGAATGTAGGAGTTACCGGATTTAACGACGAAAATACTTAGGAGTTTAGGATGCTCCTGAGACAGCTTCTCCAAGTGGGGATTGTTTGGAGTTGTACCTCCTGCTGTACCTCCAGTTATAGGTTGAGTTACAGCTCCAGCTTGACCTCCAGATTGAATTCCACCTTGATTTTGAGCTGTAGTTTCCGATCCTGGTAATGGTTCAGCTACTAGTGGAGCAGGAGATTCAAGTCCTAAAACAGGCTCTTCCAACAAGGGTGCATTGGTCTTTCGGTCGTAATAATAGAGGTATATATCCACAGCTTCACGATCCTTGGCCTCCTCGTTATGAAGGAAATTATCAGTCTTTCTTAGAAACACCTTCGGACCAACAACCCTATGTTCGTTATCCAAATAGATTGGTTGCGGACACGGGCCCATCTGGATGCCAGCCACAGGCTGTCCTCCTCCAAAACACGCATAATGTTCCGGAATATTGTTGGTCACAGTAACAAGTTGCTTTTTGTCCAGATTGATCTTGAAATCAATTGGATACTGCGAGGGGAAATCATGAAGAAATGAATATGATTGCTTTTCTTCTCTTTCAAATTTGATTGTGAGTGGCACCCATTGGTCGTTTGTTTTGGTGAACAACGCTAATGGACGACCTGGAGGTACCGTTATGTCAGTCGCAATTCTAGCAACATCTCCCTCTCCCTCGGCTATGACTTCCCTGGTAACTGTATCGAAAGGCAAGTATTGAATTTCTGCATCCGCGCAATTTGAGGTCTCTGAACCTGGGTTCACCATCAAAGTGTTATATGTCAGAATGTCAAAACCGCTTGTACTAAAATCATTTGGGCAGGAGATATATTTGTAACCGAAAATATCTTTATTTTTCATCAGCACCTTTGAAGCTATACTTTCGGTTGTGGTTAAAGACAACCATTCAGCTCCTGGTCCGTGTATGTACCTATTCTGAACAGGACCAGCAGAGACCAACCTGTTGTCCTTCAAGTCGAGCTCCACTGGGTGTGCCACGGGGTTTCCCCAACCCAAAAGGCTTGAACTTGAGGAAGAACTCAGCGAGATGATCGAGAGCGGGTGGTAAATGCCGTGGACCTTTGCGACGAGCACTTGCGGGAACACTCGTGAAAGCTCGGTGGCTGGTTCCGCGGGGTTTGAGGCTGAGTCTGATTGGACCACAGCTGCGTGGACGCTGGCTGCGAAACTGAAGGCCTTGAATACGACAAGCAATTTCATTTTGGAGAAGTGTTTTTTTTTTTGGATTTTTCTCTCTGATAACGATATATTAGATTTTGGTTTTCTCTTTTTCGCTTTTTGTGGTTTTCTATAATTTTTTGGACTCAACAAATTGGGAAATGGGCTGGGGTTTATAAGTACAAGGTTTTTTTCAGAAGTACATTGTTTTTCAAAATTTTTCAAACCAGCGGGGCATAACAATTCAATCCAAAGTGGCAAAATTAAAGGAACAAATAGTTCAAAACGTTTGGTACACCAGTAACAAGTTGTTATATACCGGACAACAAGGAAACCAATTAGGTTCCATCCGTTTTGGTCCTTAATTGGTACTGCAAAACTCCCAAATGTAGTAAAAATGCGGCCATTGTCCAGATTTAAGATTTAAGAATATTGAATTGTAATAAACGTTGGTGTGGAAACTTTACGCCATTTGGTTTCAAAGGATGTGCGAAGGGGAATAAACGTTTTTGAATTATTGGTTTGTTTAATTTTGCTAGTGTGGCTTAAATCGTTTTTCCCGTGCTGTATTGTTTACTTTTGAAAAAACACTGTATAAAGCAATCAGTCTGAAAAATAATTTATTCCCCATATGCCTGCATGCACCATAGCCATTGTTCGGGAAATAAAAATTTTCGCCTGCACAATCAGTCGTTGGTAGAATGAAGCCGTTGCAATGTCGTGGAGTGCACAATACGTCGTGCAGCTTGAAAATGGGCACCCTAAAATGGCCTTGGAGGAATGTCCTTTGAGGAATGTCCTTTGAGGACTCGTCCCATTTTTTCCTGTGGCTCATGCCTGTACAAAGTAGACTATTATTAGTGAAGTATGGTTTCTGTTATGTTCTTTATAACGTGAATTAATCTAATCTTGTATTCGTTGATGGTTCGTCAAAGAGAACAGCCGAAACGGCTTAATTAACTTTGACAGAAACGTGACATCGAAGAACTCTCTTCTAGAATAATGGTAAGTATTGTTCTCGGATAATGATAAGTATTGTTCTAGAACAATGGAAGTATTGTTTCTGGAACATTCGAAAGAACCATCGTAGTACTTCATCCAACGATGGTCGTGACACGGCGTTTGCAATGTCCATTGTAACAACCGGACAGAGAGGCTTCATAATACCTTCATAGCCAGAGCTCGGCCTATGGTGGATGTAACAATTTCATTGAAGAATAGTTTTAGGGAGTATTCTTAGTGGAGTGGTTCTAGTGGAGTGGTTCTAGTGGAGTGGTTCTAGTGGAGTGGTTCTAGTGGGGTGGTTCTAGTGAGATATTTCCAACCTATGTTTTAGTATATATTAATATAGACGCATATGTAAGTTGTACCTTACAAGACCAAAGTGCTATCTGAGGTGTGAGACGAGTGAAGAGATTTCACTCGCCAGTAACCTGCACATAAGACATGACTGGTCTACATTCTATTGAACGTTAGTCTATGCCAATTGGTATACAGGAACCGTTATATATTCACACTGCAATAATTCTCTGGATTGCGCGACTTGGGTAATCAGCTCGGTCATCTGTCTTATAACTCTACTGCCATGTAAAGTAGTGAGTTCGTGAAGTCTATTTCACAATTGATGCCGTTCAACACTGAGCAGGATCCTTGCTTTATATAGTTAGTCCTGGGAACTCCTCAACGGTCTCTCTCCTTCGTCAATCTCTCTCATCTACATTGTCGTCTCCAAGACAATGCACAGAGCTAGGCGAGAGCTAGGCGAGAGCTAGACAAAACCCCANATGCACAGAGCTAGGCGAGAGCTAGGCGAGAGCTAGACAAAACCCCATAGGGCCTTTGCTCTACCTTTGTCTCTTCTTCAACAATACCCCAGCATTGTTTCATCTGAATAGTATGGCATGAACATACTGTACTCGCACATGTACTGGTCTCTTCACTACATCAGTCACATGTCGCGCGTTCCAACACATTCAACACACTACGAAGTACTGTGACTCCCTATAGATATATAACTATTCAAACTAGCGCGCCAAAATGTTTCCAACCAAGAAGACGGAATTGTTCAAGCCAGCGCGGCATAACGATTCAATCCACACTAACAAAATTAAACTGACCAATAATTCAAAGAGTTTCGTACACCCGTAACAAGTTGTTATATACAGGTTAACAAGGAAACCAATTAGGTTCCATCCGTTTTGGTCCTTAATTGGTACTGCAAGACTCCCAAATGTAGTAAAAAAGAGGCCGATTTAAGAACATTGAATTGTAGTAAACGTTGGTGTGGGAACTTTACGCCATTTGGTTTGAAAGACTGTGCGAAGCAGAATGAAAGTTTTTGAATTATTGGTTTGTTTAATTTTGCTGGTGTGGTCTGAATCGTTTTGCCGTGCTGGTTTGAATAGTTTTGAGAAACACATATATAGTTCTCCTTAGAATCCATTCCTGCATTCAATCCGGAGCTCATTCCTTTCCGGAGCTCATTCCTTTCCGGAGCTCATTCCTTTCCGGAGCTCATCCCTTTCCGGAGCTCATCCCTTTCCGGAGCCCCAATCGGAACCATTACGTGTGCCCCAGCTGTTTCTATTCTTGGAATCTCGTCTCGGGTCTTCAACCTTATTTGACCCCGAGGCCCGATTGTTGGAACATGTGGCATGTGTCAACCTGTGAGTGCGGGTCACTGTGAAACATGTTACCTGCAGGTCGACGACTGTTCTGAAACCTCCTTGAGAAAGAAGCTACGTTCCTGCAGGAGTGGAGCCTCAGAGAGGATCCATCCCTCATAGGGAACGGTCAGCATAGGGTTAAATTTATTAACTTTATCAAAGAACTCCTTGGAAGAGATCCCCTAAGATTCTTCAGTAAGTGACATTTCTGTAACAATATGTATTCAATATCTAGTCTGTAGAGAGAAGGTAGAACAAGGTCCTTAGAGAGAAAGAATATTGCATATTCTTTCTTCTCATATGTGTAGGAAGAGGTCGTGCAAGTTCCAATAATTAGAACAACGGGAAAACCTGGATGTGCGGTTTCGGACAGCAGTCAGAGGAAATGAGGGCTCAAGCCCTGTGGGCATATATCTACTGGGGGCTGTCGAACTGTATGCACTTCCTGATATAGTGCCTGTGTCGATACAGTGGCTTTTGGCCACCTATTACATATGTACCTCATATCACAACAACGACAACACACAGGCTTGACATGATGTGGATAGATCCCACATGTTTCAGAGATGCTTAGTGCAGATGAAACAGGGACATGGGCACGACGAGGGCTTACACTCAACATGCACTGTCATTTACGAGACGCCGGTATCGGATGTGGAAGTTCCCGAGTGACTATATATATAGAGGTTACCGCTCAGGTTTGAGCGGTATCAATGGTGAGAATAGTTCACTGATATCTAGTTTAGAGAAGAATATAAGTGTTCTAAGATGAACCCTGAAGCACCATACTTGAAAGAATTAGTGGAGGCCAATGCCATAACAATTCCAACTTATCAGAGAGCTAAGGCTAATAACACACACTACACACTACACACTACACACTACACACTACACTATTATATACCATGATATAACAAAACTGAAGAGGGATCAAAGTCGGATCAGAGTACACGTTCCATAAAGTCTAATCTTAACTCAGTGGTACAATAGTGCTAGCCCAATATAGTATACTGTTGTAGAGAGTATAGACTGATGTATTGTATGACAATGTGATTCTTGAATGTTTCTGCTTCCTCATCCTTTTAACGCCAATATCCATACTATGTACTATACACTATACCACTATACCACCATAGCACTACACTATGCTATACACCATAGTTTATAGTTGGCAATGCCATGAGTCAAAAACAAACTCACTTTAATTTATCCTTCCACTATTCCAGTTAGTTAATAACACTATACACTACTATACACTACTATACACTATACACTACTATACACTATACACTACTATACACTATACACTACTATACACTACTATACACTACTATACACTACTATACACTATACCCTACTATACACTACTATACACTACTATACACTATACCCTACTATACACTACTATACACTACTATACACTATACTTCTATCAAGGTAAGAACAACCTTTGGTAGTGCTTTGCTGTTTCAGTATTTTGAGCCTATACTGTCTAATCCTAACAATGGTCATCAAAGATCCTTCACTTATGTAATAATTTGTACTTCTACTATGACAGCATGATAGCTACTAATCCACTATATGATATGCTACTGCACTACTATACTACTATATATTATAATGAACCAAGACTGACGAAGGTCCACAGGAGGTCCAAACTACAAGTATCAATGAATTCTAGTTCTAACTAAGTGGTATAATGGTGCTAGTGCAACATATTTAAGTAGTGTAGAAAGAGAACATACTAATCTCTATATTAAGATAATATGAATGTCTCTAATTCCTTATTCTTCTTACCCTAATATTCATACTATGTACTATACACTATGTACTATACATTATACTATAAACTATGTTTTATAATCTGAGTGGAATAATAGTTTCCTACAACAGTTTACAGGTATACTCAATGCCATGAGTCAACAATACACACTCTAATAGTAGAATGTCTTCAGTCTACTGTACCACTACTATACCGAAATCTACTATATCAGTTACCAAAAGACGGTACAATATACTATACCCTATACTGTACACTATACTATAGACTATAATAAACACTATAATAAACAATATACTACACCATACACCATACACTATATAACTGTAAGACTACCTTCGGTAGTGCTCCCTATTGATGTATTTTGACCTACGCTGTCTAATCCTAACAATAGCCATTCCACTGTGTTACACCTCCACCATCATTACACGAGGTACCAGGAGGGAATGATAAACCTGAGGTATCACGAGGGAATGTGGAGAATTTTCCTCCTTTGCACCTGGCAACACTCGTTGACTAGACGACGCCGTTTTCAAATACTTAAATAGCTCAGATTCTTCCCTCTGGAGCACAATAGGAGAATGAACATAGTATAAAGAGTACCTGAAGTAAAAATAAGAATCTAACAATACTACTATACTACTATACTATACTACTATACTATACTACTATACTATACTACTATACTATACTACTATACTATACTACTATACTATACTACTATACTATACTACTATACTATACTACTATACTATACTACTATACTATACTACTATACTATACTACTATACTATACTACTATACTATACTACTATACTATACTACTATACTATACTACTATACTATACTACTATACTATACTACTATACTATACTACTATACTATACTACTATACTATACTACTATACTATACTACTATACTATACTACTATACTATACTACTATACTATACTACTATACTATACTACTATACTATACTACTATACTATACTACTATACTATACTACTATACTATACTACTATACTATACTACTATACTATACTACTATACTATACTACTATACTATACTACTATACTATACTACTATACTATACTACTATACTATACTACTATACTATACTACTATACTATACTACTATACTATACTACTATACTATACTACTATACTATACTACTATACTATACTACTATACTATACTACTATACTATACTACTATACTATACTACTATACTATACTACTATACTATACTACTATACTATACTACTATACTATACTACTATACTATACTACTATACTATACTACTATACTATACTACTATACTATACTACTATACTATACTACTATACTATACTACTATACTATACTACTATACTATACTACTATACTACTATACTATACTACTATACTATACGACTATACTATACTACTATACTATACTCTAATACTATACTCTAGTACTATACTTTAATACTATACTTTAATACTATACTCTAATATTATACTCTAATACTATACTCTAATACTATACTCTAATACTATACTCTAATACTATACTCTACTACTATACTCTACTACTATACTCTACTACTATACTCTACTACTATACTCTACTACTATACTCTAATACTATATTGGCTGTACTGTATCTTAATACACATTAATATTATACCATACTATAATATAGCACTATTCGATCTCGAAGATTAGGAAACAGCCCCCCAAATATGAAGAGAGTTACATCACCATACCTTAAGGGACTTTTAACTAGTCAACTTCCCGATTAAACCTCTACATTTGTTAGTGGTTCAAAGGGTTATGAGCCCTGCTTATACTATACTATACTATACTATACTACACTATACTACACTATACTACACTATACTACACTATACTACACTATACTACACTATACTACACTATACTATACTATACTATACTATACTACACTATACTATACTATACTATACTATACTACACTATACTACACTATACTACACTATACTACACTATACTACACTATACTACACTATACTACACTATACTATACTACACTATACTATACTATACTATACTATACTACACTATACTATACTATACTATACTATACTACACTATACTACACTATACTACACTATACTACACTATACTATACTATACTATACTATACTATACCATACTACCATACTACCATACTCTATCAGTTAGATCCGTGATGGGTCTTTCACGACCCGTCCGGGATTTGAGACTACGATTACAGAGAAGGTGGCAGCTGTACACTAAGGTCAGCACCTGGCAACAAGCGGTTGACTAGGCGATGCCGTTGTCAAATACTTAAATAGTTCAGACTCCTCCTTCTAAGGAATCATCACCAAAAACCATACTAAACAGAGTACCTGACGGAACAGAAATCTAACAATATGGGTCTCACAAGAGCCGTCTGTTAATTGAGCCTAAGCTTACCGATCTCTCGGCAGCACCTCCCTTTGGGGGAAACACACCTCTGTTGGTAAATATACCTTTGTTGGTAATTATATCTTTTTTTGGTAAATACACCTTTGGGTAGCCATCGGGCAAGTGTGGATATAGAGGTATAGCCCAAAGTCTCACACTATGGTCAAGAGGTGGCCAAGGAATTCATTGTTCATATTTATTCAACTTCATTAATCACCATATTTTATGAGAGGTCTAGTACAGCTACATCCAGAAAGTGCATCCAAGTCGGATTATGTGACTGTGGTAGGTATTTCTCACGAGTTGTTTAATGGAGTATGGGGACCTCGGAATGAGACAGAATGGGGTGCAAACCACACCCGTGCACCAGGCTACCTCAGCAGAAAAAGGCCCAACGCAAACGACCTTTTTTTCGCTTCTGTTTTGTGAAAATAAGCTGGTTAGAATCCTGGAATTCCGGACTTCACAATGCATGTTTTTTAGCTGAAAATGTTTTCGTGGTGGACTTTTGGAGGTTCTGTAACTGGGTAATTCCGGCCGCGGCCTTCAAGTCCGGCCATTTCCGACCAAGCTATCGCATACCATAGCAGAACAAGACCAGTGCTCATAATTATACATCATATTAGTATGTCTGAAAAAGGAAACCAATACAGTATGGTATTATGTTCAATTTTACTCCATGGGAATTTGGAAAGCCAAGCACGTAGCAACAACTAGCTGAATGCATCAACTCCCCCGCCGACTACTTAAGCAGCTCTTTTCCCTCGTTTTGAGGAATCATCAACCAACAAAAGTAACTTAGTACATGGAAGTCTCGCCAAAATCTAACAATATGGTGGGTATATTATCAAACACCAAAGGAAAAAGTATGATTTCTGATTGCACTTCTATACTGATGAGTTCATTTTTTTTCTACAAATTACCTGATTTCAAGTATTATCACAATGTGAATCATAGCAAGGTGAGTCATAACAAGGTGAATCATAAACAGGTGAATTAATGAGCTGGAATTGGAGAATTATTGAGCTGGAATTGGAGTAAATTTCGCCCGGGATCATGGGTGTCCTGCATATACCAACTTCCCCCTCCATTTACAATTTCTCAAAAAAAATGAAATCCCAATGATAGGTGGTGTAGAAGCTTGGTTGTGAAAACGTGTAGAACGGCCTCTAGTGCAGGTCTTGGTGGTAGTAGCAAATGTTCAAATGGGGATTTCGATGACTGAAGTCGGGAAAGGTTCCATGTCAACAGTAAATGAACATGGGTAAGTCAATCCTAACCTCCAAGCATAATCGTTAAGAAAGCTTTTTCCTTTTTTTTTTTTTTTGTTTTAGGGAGGTAAAGGGAAACTGGTTAAAATTCCAGTACTTGTACTTGGATATATTTTGATATACTCATTAACAATGATCGTCATATTGTCAACAAGTACCTAGCATGTGCAGAGTCACAGTACTTCGTAGATGTGTTGCATACAAGCCAGTGATGTGCTACGAGCAGGCCCCCGTCAGGTGAAGGGTTTTTACCTGCCTTCGCGACACGTTTACAGACTTTGGTCTTGTAAGGTACAACTTACATATCCCTGTATATCAACCACCCACTTCCGCGTCCTCAATTGACGTCTACACTCTACCTGCAGTTGACCAATCTCCTGTTTCTTTTCCCCCAAACTCTTCACGCATCCTGAAAATCACCATCTTCCTGCGACATCACACAGTACCTTAACTGCCTATGCAGTTCCTGCTCCAACTACGTCCCTACCCCCGCCTCTCACCCCTTACACCTTAGGGCACGACCCGAAGGGTGCTCCAACTGGCCCCGGGGAGGAGTCCTGGCGTCAACATCAACCATTATGCCCAAGTGGACACTTTCAACACAATGTGATGAACGACCCCAAGTCCCCGCCTACGGCTTACTTACACATTCTAACCCGTCCAAATTACCTTGCACTTCAACCTACACAGAAATTATCGGATTTTAACTCTACTC
>NKZN01001647.1:0-25802 GCA_002374485.1 Metschnikowia santaceciliae | reverse complement strand
TGGTTTTACTATGTCTAAAGGTTCATTTAAAGTTAAAAATAGAGATATATATTTTCAATTAAAAGATAAACATAATGTTACATTATTTAATAATATAAAAAAATTATTAAATATAAACAAAGGTATATCTATAAATAAAGATAAATATATAGAATTAAATATATCGTCTAAAAACGATATTCAAAATATTATAGATTTATTAAGTAAATCAGAATGTCATTTATTAGGTAATAAATTAATAGAATATAATAAATGATTATTAGATTTAAGAAGTAATATAAGATATAAGAATTTAAAATTACCTAAATATATAAAATTATAAAATCAAAAAAATACTCATATAAGCGGCCATATATTGTAAAATATATAGGTAAAATAGGGTGAATTCAATCAAGGGTCTTACCAATCAAGGGTCTTACCAATCAAGGGTCTTACCAATCAAGGGTCAAGTACCAATCAAGGGTTGTTAACTTTCAGACTTACTTTTATTGAATGTGACTTATGTCTAGCTCACGCTGTCTTCACTTCCTGGGGAAGAACTCCTAATGTTACGAGCGTGGGTGGCGGCGCCTCCTTTTATATTGGAGTGGGCATGCCTCCTTGTAACATTGTGACTTAAGCGCTGTGCGTAAATCACGCAAGCTCAGTCTTTGTGCTAACACATATGCGTAATATACTCACGCGTTAACAAGGGTCTTACCAATCAAGGGTCTTACCAATCAAGGGTGGAAAACGGACGGAACTGAACTGGATTCCTTGTTATCCTGTATACAACACCTTGTCCTTTTGGTTTGAAAGACTGAAGTACGAAAGTTTTTGAATCATTGGTCTGTTTAATTTTGGCGCGCTGGTTTGAACCATTCTGTCTTCTTGGTTCGAATCGTTTTGGCGCGCCGGTTTGAATACTTTTGAAAAAGACTAAGGTACAACCCACATATTCCTGTATATTAATATATACTAAAACACATGTTGAAAGTAGCTTTAATAATAAGATATTTTACTCTCCTGTGATACAAATCGAAAGCTTCCGCTTAGTCATCGCCTATGCTGCAATGAATGGCATGACAATACACCANCTTCCGCTTAGTCATCGCCTATGCTGCAATGAATGGCATGACAATACACCAAATGGACGTTAAGACTGCTTTTTTGAATGGAGATCTCCATGAAGAGATCTATATGAAACAACCTCCTGGCTACGACAACAGTTCGTCTCAAACAAAAGATGCTAAGAAAACTGACTTTGTCTACAAACTCAACAAATCCCTATATGGCTTAAAGCAAGCACCATTGGTGTGGCATCGGACCATTAAGGGAACACTTGAGAAATTTGGTTTCAAAAATTGTCTGAATGAACCTTGTCTTTTTCAAAACACATCTTAGAAGCTTCTAATAGCTCTCTATGTTGATGACCTACTTATCTTCGGCAAGGATACCTCCAATATCAACGAAATTAAGACTTTATTGGGAAACACCCTCAAGACGAAAGATCTCGGAATTGCCAGAAAATTCATTGGAATCAACATTCTTATAAAAGAGAACTTTATCAAAATCCATATGGGCAACTATATCAATTCGCTCTTAGAGTGTTACGATATGGCAAAATGCAATCCAGTGCTGGTTCCAGCCACAGGTGAAAAATTTGATAGGACACTTGATGAAGATCTTGAGCTTTGCGACGAAACTGAGTATCGATCTCTAGTTGGCAAATTGCTTTATGCAGCCAAAACTTGTATCCGTTGATGGTTCGTCCAAGAGAGGATCCGAGGTGGCTTATATAACGTTGAGAGAAACGTGTTACCGGAAAACTCTCCACTAGCACAATGGACGGCTTGTTCTAGAATATTCGAAAGAACACTACCGATGCCCGAAATGCCGAGACCGCCGAACGCCTTGATACGGCGTTTGCCGTGGCAAATGTTGAGATCTGACATCGTGGGTTTCATAATGTCCCTATAGGTAGTGCCATGCATATAGTGGTTCGATGTCGATTTATCGGGCATTGGGAGGCCACGTTTTTGAGCGTATTCTCTGTGGAGTTGAGGAGCGGTTGATTTTAAGTCCCCTGCTCGTACCTTAATGACTTCGCTCTCTGGGTGTTTAGCAGACGGTTTGCAACGTACTGTCAAAAAGTACCCGCGACTTACCTTTTTATGCCCTGTGATCTGTTCCACTTCGACTAGTTCGGATCCGTCTTTATAACGTTTGAGGCCGACTTCGGTAGGGAGTGGAGTATAGTACTCGTCAGGAATTGTTTTCAGTAGACGTAGCTGGCTGATGTGGAAAACGTTGCTGCCTTTGTATTGCGGGGGCATCACGAGTTGGTAGTTTACCGGTGATTCCACTTTGGCAATTTCAAATGGTCCTGCGAACTTCGAACGAAGCTTTGGTGAAAGTGGACAATTCCTAGCGTCCGGAAACCCGTTTAGACAGTTTAATTTGACATAGACTTGTTGGCCCGTTTGGAAACTAACATCCTTGTGTTTTCCGTCAAAATAAGTCTTAGCTTTATCGAAGGAAGCTTGGTGGGTCGCGATCGCTGCTGTGTACACGCGATTGAGTGTCTCTGCAATGTCTACTGAATCGCGGTTAAGGTGTTGAATCGGGACCGGGAAGTCGAAATGTAACAGTGATGACGGAACATATCCAAGATCCAATTCGAAGGGCGATTTCCCTTTAGGCGACGTAGACGGCTGAGCATTGAGCACATACTCTCCCACGGCTAGGAGAGACGGCCAGTCTTGGTTGTTTTGCATGTAAAAACGAAGGTAGCTCTCAATCAATTTGTTTCGATTTTCCACCCGGCCATTCGATTGCTGGTGTTGTGTAACCGAAAGGTGAGAGTCCACCCGAAGAAGAGTCAAAGCTGACTGGAACATATCGCTAGTGAACTGAGGACCTCGGTCTCTTTGTATGGAAGTAGCGAGACCGTGTAGTGGAAAATAGTCGTAAGCGAGTATGTCAACCATGGTTTGGGCAGAGAAATCCGTCAGCACGGGATCAAAATGAACGCGATTAGAAAACCTGTCGACAATGGTGAGTATGGCATTGACGGACCGGTGGCGAAAAGTAGCAGTTCGTAGACCGGTGGTAAGGTCGGCAGCTATGTCGGTCCATCGTCTTTCGCAAGCTGTGATTAATGATTCTTTGTTAGCAGGCTCTTTTCTTGATGATACTTTTTGCATCGTAGCATTTCATCATGAGGCACATAAACTGAATTAGTTCACTCATCTATCTGAAATGCCAAGTTCTAAAGCCCTGATTCCGTTGAGTCGCTAGTATTCAGCAACGTGCAAATTGCATTTCCTTTGCAAGATCCTCTGCAAGACCCTCTGCATTTCCTTTGCAAGATCCTTTGCAAGATCCTCTGCAAGACCCTCTGCAAGATCCTCTTTGGGTCTTTAACGTATACCCAAATGTATCCAAGTGCTTTGATCTTCTCCCAAAGCATTCTCTTTCTCAAGGTCCGCTTCGAAGATTGGAGCTTTCTCATTATGGTCAAGATGATAGGGAGGTTCCAATTTCGATATAAACGATTCAGGGCTCAAACCTGACTCTTCCTGACAACAAGTCCCGGTGACAATGCTGTCCACTCACGCGTCTGTTGGAAAATAGCACCGAATAAGAACAAAGGGTCAGTGAGGGCCGACTCACATATATATAATGAGGCCTTCGCTACCCCTGTTATGAGTTAACTAATCAAATATCTCTACCTAGGGAGACAGACCAAGATGCCTCTCAGATGCAGACCCACCAGATCTCCTTGTACTGACATTGAGGCTCCGCCTATGTCTGAAGTAAACACCTCAGCTCAAGTGTTCACTTATCTTGATGAAACAATGAGATGCGTATGTTCTAGTCAAAAGAGATCTCTGCACCTTAAACCATGGTTGGTCTATGGGCCACCTGATTCCCCAGCATTCCTAGCTGAGCTGGAGTTAAAGAATCCACAGCGTGTGCAGAGATTAGCTAACGCATCTTCCGCAACCATAGTTGCGGCACCAGCTGGTCCATAGATTAACCATGGTGTGATGTCCAGCGGACAGTTATTGAGGGTCACTGTGCTTATAGTCTCGTCAAGGTATGTAAACACTTGAGGGGTGTTTCCTTCAAGAGAAGAAGAAGAAGTAGACTTGTCAGTATCCATTGAAGTATTGGTGGGTCTGGTCTTTGGAGACATCCTGGTATGTCCCAGACAGATGATATTTGATTCAGTTACTTATATGGTCCAGACTCCCTTATATATGTGCGAGGTCTACCTTCACGGCACCAGGCGGTTGTAGTAACCACAGGTGCATATGAAAAACAGGTGCATATGAAAAACAGGTGCCAATGAAGAACAGGTGCTTGTCACCGCGCTATCCCTGCCAGCCATTGGGATACTCAGCGCGTTCACCTTGTTACCGTTTTTCAACAGCGTCGTGTATTGCATGTACACCGTTACCTGCATGTAAAGCTTTATCTGTAAGAGCTTAACAGTAGCAGGACCTGTTAGTCTTATGATGGACGTCTTCCTTACGTCCTACAGTTTATCATGGTATGTATTGAACCTAGAATAGACGAGGAAACTCCCTGATTTATCCAAGGGAGGAAAACCTCACTGTTATATACACTGGTTGTATGCAACCCTGCCTATACATAAAACACAAGCACGTTATATGCAAGTGTTACCCGACCGGGATACCTTGCATCTCAGTATCCATGTGAAATCGTTTCCTAACATTATCTGCATGTACATCCTTACCTGCATATACGCCTTCTCTGCCTATACGTAGTAGCATTGATTGAGCAAGATACAGTCCTTACGCGTAACCAACAGAGGAACAAATCCCACGGAGTCCGACTGAATTTGCAGCACTAGACCTGTGGGACCGTACAAGCTTGCGTAAGTCACGTGCCGCGGCAAGCTTCTAAATCATGGGGTCTGTGACACTTGCGCTTCATTTAAGAACACTGATCGTCATCCCCAAGAAAGTTATAATGGTTCCATCATTACTTGACTATCCCAAACTTTGCATGTTTCTATAAATGGTCTTCTTGATTACACTCCAGAATACGACCCGTCGCACTTCATTCCCAACTATGATTGATCGCTACTCACATTACACGATGGCAATATAAGTGTAGATGTATTGCTGATACTACCCGAAGCACAGTGAATTTACTATTCTATACCATGTGCGAGAAATTCCACGCTACACCCAGATTTGGCGATCGATTTGCACGTCAGAAGCGCTACGGGCTTCCACCAGAGTTTGCTCTGGCTCCACCCTATCCAGGTATAGTTCACCATCTTTCGGGTCCGAATAATTATGCTTGTTCTTCCGCCATGAGCGGGCCCTCTTATATATCTTGGTATATTTAGATGTCGAAGAATGCTGTGCATACCTTTTGACTATGGAATCTTCTTGAATGTGCTCACTTTCAAACAGCTTCTCCATGCAGCTGATAAGCTTGGCATCAAGAGTCACAGGGTTTGACTTCAGACAAGGGATTACCAAGTCCGGTACAGGAGGACGGAATTCAAGCATCCCAAAATATATAAAGAGGCGATCGAGATAGACTACAGCCAGCTAGTTTAGTCTATATAAGTCGCACAAGGACAGGTATTCTATGAAAATTGCCCAGGACAGATACTCTATGTAAGTAGCACAAGCTAAGAATATGTTGAAAAGGAATGAACACTACTGTATCAGAAAGTACCGTCTGTAGCCGAAGTGCCATGTCCACCTAGAGTGCCATTTAGAGCCAACGTCCCATTTATAGGCAAAGTGCCATTTCCACCTAGAGTACCATTTAGAGCCAACGTCCCATTCATAGGCAAAGTGCCTTTTCCACCTAGAATGCCATTTAGAGCCAACGTCCCATTCATAGGCAAAGTACCGTTTATAGGTAAAGATTCACTGGGCACATGAGCTTAATACTTATATGGGTTGTATTCCACGCGTCTTGGATCTATCATTTATAGTCTAATGTATGAACCACGCCACTACTCATGTTATGTTCTTTAATACATCTATTGCCTAAACTTGTATCCGTTGATGGTTCCCCAAGAGCGGAATCGGAGTGGCTTATATACCTTTGAGAGAAACGTGCAACCGAACAACTCTCTACCAGAACAATCCTTACAAGGAGCCATCGGAGCACTTCGTGCATAGATGGCCAAACGCCGTATCTCCTTGTAGCAATCGGACTGAGAGGCTTCATAATACCTTCATAGGCAGGGCCCTGCATATGGTGGATCTAACAACTCAGAAATTATATCTGTATCTTCGAGCATTTATTATTAAAAATCATCTACTAGTTTTATATTGGACTTTATACTACTTAAATATTCTGCAGGAGGGCAATCAAGACGAGGAGGCGACGTAGTACCAGGAACCGCTTCGAAGTTCAACTGGGCACATTTTAGCTCAATCCGTGTATGAGTATTGATCTGCCCACCATCGACGATCTAATATTTAAGACTATGTATTTGGTCGCTAGTTCCCTTATGGGCAGGACACTACCCTCACGGACATAGTTCCTTGTACTGTCTAGTATTGTGTAGTATTGTTTAGTATTGTCTAGTATTGTCTAGTATTGTCTAATGTTGTCTAGTATTGTCTAGTATTGTCTAGTATTGTCTAGTATTGTCTAGTGTTGTCTAGTATTGTCTAGTATTGTCTAGTATTGTCTAGTATTGTCTAGTATAGTCTAGTATAGTCTAGTACTGTCTAGTATTGTCTAGTATTGTCTAGTATAGTCTAGTATAGTCTAGTATAGTCTAGTATTGTCTAGTATAGTCTAGTATTGTCTAGTATAGTCTAGTATTGTCTAGTATAGTCTTGTCTTATGTCCCTTAAATGAAGGTGTGTGAGGGTTAGGAACCCTGCTCCTACCTTTACTGGTTACGAGCACTGCCTTTGAGTACTTCTGATTAGGAGCCCTGGCCATCTCTTACAAAAAAACACGTATCCACGAATCCATCACTACCCTCTCTTGCAATCTATCACCACCAAACCCCTCAAAATCCTTCGTTGGTCTTTCAATCATGCATACCCCCCGCCTGGGATTTGCGTTCTATGCACTACTCCCCCCCCCCCCCAAATAAACTTCCCACCAAGAAGATCCGAAACTGAGGACCCGAAACAAAAGGTCACCTAATAAGTGATCAAACTTCTTGGGGCCTTGAACTAATACCCCTGTACCAAAGTTTGATGTACTAACCAAACCCTGTCCTGTATATACCCCGTTCTGATGCACTGATGTACCTGCAGAGACTTTAAATTGAGAATGTACTGCATATATTGTTCCACGTGGTGTACGGGTGTGCACCATACCCGCGCGGTTACTTCTCCACACTCTACTCCAAAGCAACACCATGGGCAACGTACCGACCAAAGAGCGGCAAAGATCGCAGACATTCTCTGGGCACAGCCATGTGGGCACGCGTTCCGGGCGCCGGTCCACGCTGTTCTCCGCCCTGCTCCTGCGTAAACCCTCGGCCAAAACCGACGAAAAGCTCTCCGCAAAGGAAGCCCACGCCCGCCAACTCATTATCCGTTACCATGAATCGGTCGACGGAGGGTACTTGGCGCCGCACGGAATATATAAGCTGAATCTTGATTTCGATGCCAATATTGTACGGCAACTAATCATTGATCGGCGCTTAGCCCCTTTTTATACTCCGCTCCAGGATTTCGACGCCTCGTGGACCGAGCAGGAAATCGTGGCGTTGGTGAGACAGAGCCCGCTACATGCAGTCGAGCTGGCTTATAGTGAAGACGAGGAAGAAGATGTGGACGACCATCGGATCCACCGCCCGCTGAATTTGCAGCGGAAACGGGAACTTCGGCAGCGGATGCAGGAGCTCGATGTTCGGCTCAAAGAGGAAAAAAACCGGGCAGAAGCCGACTACGCGGCCGCTGTGCGTTCCTCCACTCCAAACCGCGCCGTGTTTTCCCGCGACTTGGTGGTTCGCATGTATGGCCTGGCGGCCGAGTGTCCGATCTGCTTTCTCTTCTTCCCGAAAAACTTGAACCTGAGCCGTTGCTGCCGGCAGCCCATTTGCAGTGAATGTTTTGTGCAGATCAAGCGCTTGGACCCGCACCCGCCGCACGATGAAAACGGCAATTCTTCGGCCCCACCCTCCGAGGTCACCGCATCAACATCCGAAATCACAGCTCCACCATCTGCTGCATCGGAAAGTGTTTCTGCAAGTGTTCCCGGAAGTGCCCCTACGGCGCCCTCGGATCTCATCTCCGAACCCGCCAGTTGTCCATACTGCGCCATGTCCAACTTTGGCGTGACGTATGAGCCTTGGCACGATGTACGCGTGGGGCTCGGAAGTCTGCTTTCGCCCAGCGAATACCGGCGGTCGGAAATCGGCGCAATCCCCGAAGATGCCGTGGAGTTGCCTGATTCAGAAACTCCCATGGCGGCCTCTCCACCCGCCAACACCACGGCCCGCAAACCGCGCCGCCGCTCCTCCATTGCAGTCGACTCTGAAACCGTCGTCACCACAGACTACATCCGCCCAGATTGGGAACAGAAGCTTTTGTCGGCCCGGAGCCGCTTGGCTCGTAAAGCAGCCACCGCCAGCGCCATCCACGCATCAAATCTACTCATTGATGAAGATGGAGAGTCGTCGTCCCTGGCGGCCGGGGCTCGTAATCCTCCCTATTTGGTTTCTCTAGAGGACCAGATGATTGAGGAGGCCATGCGTTTATCATTATTGGAAGAAAACGAGCGGAAAAAGCGCCAACTGTGATGAATTGACGACTATTGGGATTATGATTATGATGCACGAATCAAGTATCAAGAAGTATGAATCAAGAATTATGACTTGAGTTTCAATGACCGAGAATTAAGAATCTGAGTCAAGCGTCAAAACCCATGAATCAAGCATCATGACCAAGCATCATGGGCCAAGAATCGGGAATCAGAAAGCATGAAAATTTTAAAATTTGGAATAAATGGTCAATGAATCTGGCTAACGAAATGTTTGGATGTATTGGGATTTGGTGGTTCACATGACTGGATGGATTGGTGATGGATTAGATAGATGGAATATTGAGATGATCACGTGGGCAGTGAAGACAGATTCACTGGTGAAATTAGTGATCGAAGATGAGGTGAGAGATGGATTGGGATATTTTATTGTCATCAAGTGATAGACTTCAAAGCAGTTTAGAGATTGTTTCAGATCTATTTCAGATCTATTTCAGATCTATTTCAGATCTATTTCAGAGTCTGTCTAGAGAGGGTGGTGAGAGAAGGTGTCTAGGTGTGTAGAGAAACACTGGGAAAAGACTTCTTTGATCTTCCTTCACTCATTCTTCGAATTTATCGCCCGTTCATTTTCTAATTTTGAGCTATCCACTGCCTTGGTCATCTCACTGCTGGGTTGTACTAGACTTGATTAAATAAGCTTGAGATTCTATAACTTCAAATGAAATTGAGTAGTAGTTCTAAAGACGAGCGATGTATCAGCAAAGACTCAAAGATATTGCCCTAATAGACGCCCTATTCAGCGGATTTGTTAGTATCTGTTAGTTAGCTTCTGATAGTCGAGAAGAATGGAGTAAAGTAGGAGGAGAAAAAGATCAATGGTTATGTAAGTAAATAGATTAATAGATAGAGAAGTGGATGAGTAGGAAAATAGATGAAGAGATTAAGAGATGAACGGAATTTTTGGATGACAAAGAATTGTAAACAAAGAAAGAACAACCAGCAGACACCAACCAGAAGATATGAATTATGAGAGGCGAAGCACAATTGGAATCACGTTGACAAGATTCACGCGGGAAGATGCTCAAATGGAATCACGGCGGCAAACATCACTCTGGCTTAAGATGAAGATATGATAGAGATAGAGAACAGGATAAGGGATGAACGGAAGATAAAACAGCAGAGGGAGAAGAGAATAAAGATATGGAGTAGGAGAGGAGGAAGAGGAGGAAAGAATGGAGGGATAGAGAAGGGGTAGAGGAACAAAAGGATGTAGAAGATGAGAAGGAGAAAAAAAGATATAGAGAACAAGGACGCGGGGGAGGCCTCTATTTATACCTATTTGTGTTTGTGGTTGCAATTACAAACCCCTCACGAGATGCGCCACCGCACGCGTTTGTGGTTGCAAATCTGAAACCCCTCATTGCATGCGTCAGGGATATAAAAGCACGCCGATCTCTCGTTGGGAAATATAGGGGCGGATACTTTTCCCTATCCTATTTACTCCTTTTTCCTTGCCACTTGAAAATCAAACTTAAACCCAAAGATGAATGTGAATACCAATGGGTTTACATGGCATGCGATTTACAGGTGGACTGATCACACGTAGTGATCGGAGTAATTGAGTTTCATGGGATTGAGGGTATAGCTATGTTTATACTAATGGTATCGGAGATGGAGGCCTACTGATCTGGCCAGGTGGTCAAAATAAGGTTAACTGGTTTTGGCGGGAACAATATACCGAATTGGAACAGGATGCATTGAGTTGTGTCGTTCTCAGAGGGTGGCCACGTGATGGACACGTGACGTGATGCTGTGTTATGACTAGATGGCCACGTGACTGGGGAATCCGGGTTCGGAGTCTAACCTGCCTCTTTGAGAATGTGGGAGGGGACAATCTAGGATGAGGCTTGAACCCGTGGGCGTCTGCATGCTCATGCCTCAAGCAGATCGAAGGGGCTAGACAATAAAATGGTGGTCGAAGCAGTGGCGGTGCCCCCGCGTGACCCGAGCTTTATCCTGCAATATCTCCCAACACCAGCGAATTATATCGGCATCAAATGCAAAGGCCAATATATTGAATGGGGTCATTCGGCACGGACTTCCCCAGAAAATGGCTCTAAACTCCATTTTCATTAGCCGAACTCTGATCAAAAGGTTATAGTTCTGCACCCAGGGCCTCGTCGAATGATTATTGAACAATAAGGGCCGTTGTTGACAATGCGCGAAACCCTTAAAGAACAAACAAATTGCATCACGTCTTTACTGGTCGCTGGCTGCAGGTACATTGTTTTAAGTTGAATTCATGGCTGAGCCGCAGAGAAACTGGGGCGCATCACGTATGAAAACCGTTGGCGTTTGAATTAAAAAACTCACAAACTGAACTCCGAATTGGGGTTACTCTAACGAAGTTTTCCTAACTGTTGGATTGATTACAGTGAAGATCTTCAAAAAACAAAAAAGGGAAACTGGAGTGGACAAAGACGACGAGAAACATTGTGTGTGGACACTGACTGGGGAAGCAGGGCTAGGCCCACACCACCTGCAGTTTAGGTGCAGGATGTCTGTTTACCTGGCGATTCGTGCATTTCTTCACACACCCGTACACCCGGTAAGCGACACGGTCGTAGAAAAGGGAAAAGAGCGGGGAGGGGGGGACATTAAGGGAAATGGAAGGGAAAAAAAACCAAAGGAGAAACGGTGAAAAACGGAGGCACGACGGAGAATGGGAAGAGATGAAGGCAGAGATGAGGGAATGTTGCACGTGACTGAATTTCCCAACTTTTGGAAAGCACATGCTAAATCCGTATTTGAGCGCACATGCTCGTCCATGTGGAATAAGCGATATAGCGTGCATACGCATCAAGCTTCAACCAGGTACGCGAAAGAGGTGCAGACGTTGAAAGGAAAAAAAACACATCTACATCCCACTCCCATAACCACTAGTTCTAATCCCTTTGACTTTTTGTCTAACGTACGGAAACCCGTGCCTCCCATTGTGATAGTGAAGCCCATTCAAAGACCCTCGTTTCCACCTGCCGTTTGCAAAATCCTTTCGTTCCTTCCTCCTGTGGCACCCGCTTGCATTGTGAGAACCTTATCAGAGATTGTTCAAAGGAGGTACAAAATATTGACACCGATTGTTTATTTTCTCAACTCACTTAAGATTGGCCCATTATTTTTAGACATACCTCACGAGTTCCAAGTCCGGTCGATAAAAACACGCTCTTTTCCATCAGATTTAAGTCCCCTCAAAGAGTCGCCAGATCCATTTACACCCTTCCGACCCAAATCCATTGAATCGATTCCAAGAGCTTCCAGAGATCCACCAAAGAATTTCTTGAATAAACATTGACCAGGCTTCTGTTCTTTTCAACTATTCAAAAAATCCAACTCTTCACTGGTCCTCATACTATTTATATTGCTTTCTTGTTTATTCAGTTCCAGTTCAGTTCCTTTCCTAACTTATTACTTTGCTGATTCTTTCTTATCTGATTCTTTTTTATCTGGGATGACGACGACTCCCTTAGAGCAACAAATAGTGCTCCACACTCCTGGAGATGATTCCCCCGATTCTTTCCCATACTTTGTCAGTGCCTTGCCTGTGAGACGCAGGATCAGCATTGGCCACGTGGACTTCAACCAGCGAGTGTCCAAGAAACACGTGGAGATCAAGGAATCGCTTATCCTACGGCACGAGCTCGCCACGCCTCCAGGAAGCGTTTTGCTCCGGGTGAAACATGTTGCCGTGGACTTTTCCACTGATTTTTCTGGCGCTCCAAGCACAGTTCCTGGGCGCATCACCATTGGAAGGGTGCACAATTCTTCAGTGGACGAACTTTGGCTGCCGTCCAATAAGTTCTTGTTGTTTCCCTATTCCCGGTGTTTGCACGAAGCGAAGAAGAACGGAGAAGTCCATGAGTCGGTGCATCCAACAAAAATTGGAATGGCCGAATACGGTAATTCATGGGGTGAAGGTTTGTGTATCAACTGCAAACTAATTGAACAAATGCCATTGCTGGAGAGAGACTCCTATGAAGTGCATCGAAGATGGCCATGTGTCATGAACCCAACATTTGGAAAAGACTTGGCAGGGGGGTTCCAGGACTATATGCAGATACACCTGCCTAAGAACTCATTGGTCAAGTTAAGTGAGCATATCTCCGTCCACGACTGTTGTTTTCTTCTTGACATTGCGTTGCCCTTCTATTCATTTTGTGAAGACACGCTCAATGAAGTATTGGCGGCATCGCCCAATGGCCGCGTCTTGATTCTTCTCGACGACTGCGCCAAAGAAGCAAACGATTGTCTCTTGGTGATTCACCATTTGAAGCTTGACCATCTGCGCTTCACGTTCACGGATGTGGTCGCGTTGCAGGAATCACCGGAGCTTTTGGGGAAGTACTCCAATAAGTTCAATCACGTACTTGTGTTTGCACGACTGGTCAATGCCTTCAAGTTGGGCGTCCAGTGTAGTGTATTCTCCAGTTTGCCACGCGATCGAACCAGGTCTACCTTGACGATGTTTTGCAAGACAGTGATGCCTTCCACGTGCCATCAGGATCATCCTGACAAGTACATCCTGCAGGTGCGGCTTTCATATAAAGACAAGTATTTGCTTGAAAAACTCTTGGAGACCATGGGGGCCTTGAATAAAGGTCATGACCAGCTGGAGATGTCCACCGATTCTGGAATTGTGGAAACATCTGTTCCATTGGAGAAGAATCCAATGACACCAGCAGTTTCTTCCGAATCGGTAAGTCCAACTATACCAATTAAGTCGGGAAATCCATTCCTTCCTTCTAAATCAGGAAATCCGTTCCTTCCATCAAATCAAGTGAATTCATCTATTCCATCCAGTTCAAAAAAATTATCTATTCCATCTATTCCATCGAAATTGGGAATTTCCTCCAAGTTAGGAACTCCTTCCAAATCCGGTAATCTAGTGGATGTGAACCCACTAAATGCGAAGCTTAATACAACACAACTTCAGAATCAGTCCAAAAAGAGCCGGTCCAAAAAAGACGAACCCCTTTCTCGCCGGAACCTTCGCTGGTTGCATTGTGACCGAGACTTCGGCCTTTGTCTGAACCACCAGGTGTTCGACGAACCTGCAGATTGCCATCTGAGTGAAACCATCAACGCCATGCTTCAGAAAGGTTGTAAGTTTCACCGGGTCTTCTATACCAACAGACCCCAGTACCTTCCGAGTCTCAATGCCTTGGTGCTTTCTCTGACCCACCCCGAAAAGTCTGGACTAGCCCATTCTTGGTGAAATCAGTTCACAGACTCAATCACCTTTGTGCTGTTTCCGGATGGACTTGGCCCAGACCTTGACCTTCTTCTCATGGCTCCCTACATCCTTTAGGAAAGGGTGTTGGAGCAATGCCTGAGGAGAAGCCCTTTGAGAATCATTTTTTATCAAACAAGCATCAATAAACGATGTCAAATCCGCATCGAAAGACCCATGGGAAGCCATATCCATTTTACCTGAAAGAGTAGGAGATTGTTCATTGACAATGCGTTGCAAGAGATCCAAAATGCCTTCTGGTCCTGCATTCCTTGCACCTGGTCCCTTAGCCCTAGACTCATCTTCATGATCCTCTTCGTTCTCTGTTTCGTCACTCCAAACATCTCTACCCGATGCCAACTCGTAGAGCATCAATCCCATGGACCATACGTCAGACTTGATGCCGTAGGTCAGGCCCTGGATCCGCTCGGGTGACATGTACACCGAGGTGCCAACGAACGTATCGGCCATGGCGATTGAGTTGGTGAGTTCACGTGACACACCGAAATCACAGAGCTTGAATTCACCCTTATGCGTCATCAACACGTTGGACGGCTTGATATCTCTGTGGATGATCTTATGCGTATCGTAAAGATAGGCCAAGCCGGAAAGAATAGAAAGCAGCAATTTTTTTAGCACGTAGTCGGGGAACCGCTTTGGAGCGCAGAGTTGTAAGATCTTATCAAGAGATCCACAGTTGCAGTACTCCATGCAAATGACAATCGAGTTATTCGTGCGTAAAAACGCCCCGTAGAAGTCGATGATGTAGGGAGAACGACACTCGTGCATGATGCGTAATTCCCGGATGATCTGGGTCTGCACAGCCAACTTGGAGTCTATCAACACCACTTTGCGAGCCATGGTCTTCTGCAGCGGGATGTGGAGCACCTTCAGCACCACTCCAGAATTGCCCGACCCCAAGTCCTTGAGATGCACCAAATCGTCGTCCCGTAAGTTCATGGATGTGGAGGTGGTGGCGATGGGCGTGGACGGTAGAGGTGATGTCAAAGGCTTGGAGTCACGGGGCAGCGGCGTGTTCATGGACTTTGTAGGCGAGATGGACGATATGATTGTCTGCCTTTTTCCATGGACGCTGTGGCGGTTGGCGGCACCGCCCAAAGCGGAACCCGCCGCTCTGGTCATGTATTCTGTATTGTGATCACTGGTGGTATTGGACAACTCCAAACTTTTTAGAGACGACACTAGACCGCCTGCTCCAAGACCGGCGGGGGCAGCAGGCTTGGCTAGATTGAGGAGCGGCGCTGGGCGGGGGTGTTTCTTGGCCCGTGGTTTCTGAAGAATGTCAAACCGGCTGCTTTCGCCGGAATAGTCATCTGGTAAGTTAGGGTCTGCCGGAGCTGGATCGAACAGGAGTTTCTTGACGTTTTTGCGGTTGAGTGACTTTGGCGCCATGAGCGGTTCGGGCTGAGGAACAAAGGTGTGGTTCTGGAAGTTCTGATTCTGGAAGTTTTGGTTTTGGAACGTTTGATTTGGGGGAACGAACTGGTTATGAGAAACCGGCAGTTTTCGGGTCTCAAAGTGTGAGTGGGAATCGTGTCTTTGAAAGTCCAGTCTCTGGGAATCATTTCTTTGTAATTCGTGCCTGTGAAAGTCCAGTCTTTGGGAATCGTGGCGTTGGAAAACAGGCAGCTTTTGAAAGCCCGGCAGATGTAATACAACCGGCAGCTTCTCGGAAACGAACGACAGATTCCGTAAAAGAGGCAGCAGTTTTTGGGAAACGGGCAGTTCTTGAGGAATCGGCGGAAGTTCCTTTTCTTTGGCTGCCAACGAGCCTGACGATGTATTGCAGTGGTGGAGCATGGCCATTGAAAGTGCAGAAGAAAGGGGTAAAAGAGGGGCTGCAAACGAAAAAACGTGGCGTGCTGGGTTTGGCGGTCAACCACCGGCGGTAATCGTGGAGTGGAAGCGTAGGCAGCGAGGGACTGTGTGCAGTGCGCGCTTGTTTGGCTGTAAAAATCTTGGGGGGGGCCAAAATAAGCTTCGATGGCCCTATTTATACTTGCTTCGCGTTTGTGTTTGTGGACAAGCCACAGATATAAAAGGAAGCCAGTGCCTTGCTTTTTTGTTTTTGGACACGACAAAAAGTGACGTGGTGCCAAGGAAGAAGTGTAGTAGGAGGAGTTGCGAGTGTGGATTTTAAAGGGCGCGAAGAGTGGAAGCGGCTTTGAGTGTTTCAGGTGTCTTGATGTAAAGATTGTATGGAGCGCTGTGTGCAGGCACAGAATGAACAATGGCATGGATTTAGGCGATTAATATGACAACAATGGATGGAGGATTAGCCGAGAACATTTCACGAACAGCAGATCCGGCCGGCAGGTGCCAACATAGCGGACTGCCGACATAGAGAACTTAAAGTACATGAAACACAGATCAAACAAACATGAAACAACGGATTGTGAAACGTGCAGATCCCAAATCATGGAACGACGATCTTGATGCACAAGTTAAAAATAATTAAGATATGAATAGAGGGAAATAGAATATTCCGAAAATAGATTAGAGAACATGGGCCCATCAGATCATAGTGTAAACAACATGAAACACAGATGAAACCCACATGAAACAGAGCCCAGGAGATATGGTTTCCTCCTAGTAGTTGTTTTGAGTAGATCTGGAGTACACTTGTACCGAAGCTGAAGTAAAGCCAGAGGACCCTATACGTGTCGGTCCTGCATACATACTGCAAAATATGGAAGACATTTCTTAGTTCCGGTTATAGATTTGCCGGGATCTCTCGGCACTTTTAGTGTCTGGCCTGCATATAGTCCTTTTGACGCCGCATGTCCATGTATGTCGCACATAAATCGGGCCTCGCACTCACCGGGCATCTTATGGTTAGAGAACCACTACTTACGCCGCAGTGTAAAACGGTGCGTACGCAGATCCATGCAGGCTGTGCGGGTTGAGTTGAAAGGTTTTTGCAAGCACTTCCTCGCTTGCCAAGACTCTCTTTCCGGATTTGGCAAAACCATTCGCGGCGGGTGCATGAATATACTTAGGACTTAAGTGTTTAAAAAAAAACCGTACACCCGTACACCCGTTCATCCCGACGCCGTAACCCAACCAACGCATTTTGGGGCGGTGGATCCGTAGCCACGGTCAGTTACAAAAACGGAAATGTCGACTAAAGATGCGTATGTGCACCCTAGATGTACTCACGGCATTGTGCATGGTAAGTGGTTAGTTGATCGCTAAGGCAGGTGTAGGCATTGGTTATGAAGCGAACGTGACTACATGCAGGCTCACGGGTTTAAAAGAACAACTCCGTGTTCGCAAACATCAGTGCCTCCAGCAAACTAGTCCTCAGTCTCTTTCTAGTGATTTTCTTTTCTTTCCCAATTAGGAAATTTGTTCTTTAATATTTCTATTCTCCCACGTCACGTGCAGGTATGTGTCTGCGCAGCATTGCCTAAATAGGAAATATAGAGCCTATTCTGAAACACCAATTGCATCCGCCGTTCAAAATCATTCAGACGGATTTTGCTCACAGATTTCAAGTGCCATTCATTCAAGGAATTGTAATTGCCTGCATGGACAATATGTGCTTATGTGCAGTCCCGTAACTTGAGCCGGTGCACCACAAGTGGGTGAGGGATAATTTTGTATTTCTAAACATTACATAGTAGGGTCAAAAGCATCCCTTTGACGATACACTAGACGGACGGCGGATAGTGGGGCCGAGTCGGGATCACGTGGCCACATCCGTACGTCCAGACAACTGTCATGGGACTGCGTGTCTCTTTCAAGAGTGTTTTGGGAAGGTAACCTAGCATTTCAGGCAACACTAAAGCGTTCAGGCAAAGGCACAAGGTCTGGCGAATCCAGATAGAGTCAGGCAGTTTTTCAGGCAGTTTTTCAGGTCGGTTTCAGAGCTGTCAGAACTGTCAGAACTATTTCAAGCCTGTTTAGAACAACTAACTTGTTCTAGATCAACTGCTTCAGTTCGATACCAGCTGATAAATCAACTGTTTCAGTTCTGTACATCTCGTGCTCAGAAACCATCTTTTGAAAGACACCAGAGGCTTTGCAGTTCTGTTTCAGGGCTGCTATGGATCTGCAAGAGCTGATTCAAACATCCAAATGTACAGCATCCACAGCCAGCCACGTGGAAGTTTTCAGAATGGTTCCAGGGTTATTTAACTCTGTTTCAACTCTGTTTCTGCTTCGTTTCAGATCCTGTACTCTTCCTGCACTCCGCCAGTTTACTTTGGGTAAGACCGGGAGTAGGAGTACAGCTGATCCATGGGCGGTTGGCCTTGCATGGACTTGTACATGTCAGGCTGTACCACCGGCACCATTTGGCCATAGTTCATACCGTACTCCTGCTGGGGCATGGCCATGGACTGCATGGGGACCCCTGGGAGCATGCCCTCAACGGGCACGTATGACCCTGAAGGCACCATATCCACTGCAACATCACTCACGCCCGAAGAGGCATGTCCGCCCGTGGAAGGCCGTCCAGAAGGGCCCGAATGGCCCGAGAGGCCCGAATGGCCCGGGCCTGCCTGCAGGACGAACGGGTCGCCATTCTTCTTTTTCTTATCCCGGCACAGCGTGCACACTTTGTTGCGGCCATGATCGCGCGGTTCCAAAGCTTTGGCGCACCGGTTGCAGTTGCCCATTTTCTCAAGGTTGGTCCGCCGAATCTTATCGTTTTCCCTGCATCGCTGGCACACTTTAAAGTCGGCGGCGCGAGATACCGATGAGCGGCGCCGATCAGAGCCGAAGCCGAGCCCGCTTGAACCGGCTCCGACTTCGATACCGCGACTTTGTCCTTGTCCCAGACTTTGTCCTGGGCCTTGACCTGGCCCGCGGCCCGATGCACCGACCCTGCTGCCACTACCACTTCCACCAGAGATAATCAGCTCGCCTATCGGCCCCGAACAGTGCACACACCGGCCATTGGCGGCACGGCTGGCCTTTCGGGACCGAAGGTTGTTCCTGCAGACAGGACACAAGACATAGTTCTGCTCACTTGGGGGAATCTCATTGCCACACCGCCGGCACGCGCCCTCCTTATCTTTGGTCTTCTTTTGCCACCGCCGTGACCGCTGTCTTTGGAGGTCCCGACAATGGTTACACAACTTATAAATTTTGGGTTCCATGGTGCCCCTGGCGGTGGACTGGTTTTTCGCCCGGAGAAGGTTTTGAACAAACTCTTTTTTGCAGCGGGAACAGCGGGTCAGGATCACGTTCTGTGTATCCGAAGTTTCGATGCCCGGGTCGGGGTTTTTGATCTGCTGTTGGACATGAAGAGGGGGGATGGGGGGTTTGAGCCCGCGAGTACGTTTCAAGGGGTCATAGTCGACGAGGGAGTCTGAGATGTTGAGCTCATGGTCCTCTTTCTTTACCAGCACGTGGTCACCCGGAGCAGGCACAAGCATGCTGTTGATGACGGAGGAGCCTATATTGTAGGCGGAGTTGTTGGAAGAGATCAAGTTCGCACCGAGGCCTGCAGATAAGTTGTAGGGTGTGTATGCAGGCACACCCACTGTTCCGGCCATATTACCACTGGGGCCACCGACGTGTGAACTGGGTCCTGGGACGGGGCCACCGGGGCCATGGATTTGTGGATTGAGTCCGGAAACTGGTGCACCGGGGCCGGAGACGGGCGCACCGATTGGGCCATTTCCGAGGGTTCCCGTTCCGGTTGCAGTTCCGATTCCGGTTCCGGTTCCGGTTCCGTTGCCAGTTCCGAGGGTTGCTGTTGCAGTACTGAAGGTACCGTTTCCGAGGCCAATGGTTCCTGGAAGCGACTTGATCAGAAGCGTGCCTAGATTACCTGCACTACCGGGCGTGCCAAGAGATCCGGGGGTCCCGAGTCCATTTGCAAGGGCCCCGTTTCCGGAAACACCTGCTGAAATACCCGCCGAAACACCCGTGCCTCCGGAAAGACCACCGGTCATACCCCCGGTCATACCCCCGGTCACACTACCGGTCACACTACCGGTCCCAGTCGCAAGCGGGTACCCAAACATGGCCCGTTGCCGCTTGGCCTCGATGTCCCGCACCTGCATTGCCACATCCTGCGGCACGTACCTCGGGTCGTTCATATGCACGTCCATCCCCCCGTAGTCCTGGTAGCCTCCTCCTCGGGCCACCCCTCGGACTGCCTGCGGCAAAACAGTCGTTTGGGGGGCTTGGTTCTTCACCTCCATGTTTTGCCGCATGTACTCTTGTTCTTCGTAGCCTCCTCGGTGAGCCGTAGGCACTTGCTTAGGGTCGATGGGTCCCATGATATATGATTGGTCCATGAAAGGTTAAAGGCTGAAACAAGCTGAAACAAGCTGAAACAAATTTGAAACAAATGTGAAACAAGCTGAAACAAGCTGAAACAACTGTGAAACAACTGTGAAACAACTGTGAAACAACTGTGAAACAACTGTGAAACCGCTAATGAATTGGTCTAGAATGTTCTTAAATCAACTAATCTAATTTAAGAACTTGATTCTGTATTTGGAGCTTTGGACCGATGAAACAAATGTGAAACCTTCTTGAAACAAAACTCGATTTAATCTAAAGATCTCGAGTAACTGTGAGTTTTGGAACCTTGAAGCTCTAAAATGGTCTGGAGTTCTGAAACTGGTCTGAAACAAACCTGAAACAAATCTGAAACAAATCTGAAACAAATCTGAAACAGTTAGAAAACGATCTTACCCAAACGATTTCAAGTAACTGTGATTATAACTGGTTTAAGCCAATTTGAAATGTCACAAACTAGTTGAAAATTCTGAAACAAGGATAAAACAAGGATGAAGCTGTGTGAAACTCGTCTGAAACAAATTTGAAACAAATCTCCTGTCACCACTAACTGTGTTACTAACTGTGTCACTAACTGACTATTTCAGAGATCCTTATAATATACCAGTGTGAAACTCGGCTGAAACTTGGCTGAAACGTCTGAAACAATACTGTAACGATTATGAAACGATTCTGAAACGATTCTGAAACAATCCTGAAACAATCCTGAAACGTTTGGAACGATTAGTCAGCAGTATGTATCGGTATCTGCCACTCGTGGCTCGCTTAACGGGTCGGTCTTAGTAAGAGACGATCTTCTGAGCCAATAAATAAGTATGGACTTCCCAATACGGAAATTTCTAGCGTCTAGATGTCCGGAAGTGAAGTATATAAACCGACGAATGGATCTAAGCCTGGTCGGAATAAAGACTCGGGGTATGCTTTGCTGGGAACCGGAAAACCTCGGATTTGGGCCGGTGGGGTGTGGGGTCCAGAAAGGAGAGAAGAGAGCTGGGGGATTCAAGCAGAAACGGGGGCAAACGAGGGCGGAATACCTGTTTTATCACGTCAAAAAGAGTTAAGGAAAAGAGGCAAGGGTATACGGTAGACCAGCTCATGGTACCTGATATGCACTGCTGTGTGCAGGCCGTGGCAGCGGGCTTGTTCAAAGAGTGATTGCGCATGAGTACCGCATACATGTATTTGTGTGTCGCGCACGACCCGCCGTTCGCCGTAGTTTTGGCCCTAGACGCCCAGTTTTTTGGCCCCAAAAAGTGGCGATGGTTTGTAGACATCCTGTTTATTAAGGTGCTTAGTTTCTTTTGTTCCTACCTCTGCTTTAGCGGCCGATGTCTCGAGCTTTCTGTGCGGCAAATACTTAAGACGCGCTGCATGCTCGACGTCATTGCTATAGACACCTTTGTATGTGGACATGCACGGTCGAGAGGGCAAGCAAGAGCCAGATCCGGAATGAAATCCGAGGTCTCCAGGCGCCGAAAAAACGAGATTTTGACAAGCGCTTTATCTAAGGTGCCGGACGGGTGTTTTTTTTTTAGCCGGGGTGGCAGGATTTGCGGAATTCCACTGTTCTGTGGTGCCCCCGGTTCTGCACCTAGCCACCCTCGGTTTTTTTTGGGGGGCACCGGTGCATTGCTCTCCAAAGCATCACTAAGAATGTCGGTCTCCGGACCATGCATGTCGCGTATGTATCGATGCACAGATTGCGCTTTCCCTCTGAGGGTAAGGGTCCGGTCGTTTCCAAAGGGAAAGCTTGGGTAATGGTGCAAATCCAATCTCGGTCGCTTTGAACTTGGCAGTCTCTCGCCTATTCTGGGCCCCTGGGCTGTGTGGTGGGCATGTGGAAATGTGCGTGGGGGGCACACCCGTGCATCCCATTCCCTGCCATTGCACCTGCCGAAGTGCGCCAAACATGCAGACAGACGACAAAATGCGACATCAAAAGCGCAAAGAAAACTGACTGGGGGTTTTCCAGAGAACCGGTCCACATGCTCGGTCATGGGCGCAAATATACACCGTTGGTGTGACCATGCAGTCGGTCCATACATCCGGTGGTGGAGGCCACATAGCCGAGGGCACCAGCCTGCAGTACGCTGCCCTGTCAAACTAAAAATAAAATTAGTCTCTTGAATTTTCGGAATCTCAACCTAAATTAACCTAAATAGCTCACTGCCTACCCCCCACATCTTGGGGTTATGGCTAGGGGGGGAACGGCCACGGTCGCTTACTTGTCTGCAGTACCATTCATTTTATGTGGCTGTGCGGATATGAGCCCTGAGCCCCTGGATTGTTTCCAGTCAATTGTTCCACTGGATTGTTTTCATGGATCATGTTTGGTGGTGCCTGGCGGATTGTACCTGAAACAACGAGTGCCTGAGAAGAGAAGATGGTTACGAGCCCTTTGATCTTATTTTTGGTTTTAAAATGGTGGTTATGAGCCATGTTTGTTTTTGTTGCGGAAATGGTGGTTATGAAACTGTCTTTTGGGGGAGAGAGAGAGATTTGTGGTTATGGGCCCTGGGCATTATAGATCGTGTCTAAATCCAAACTAAAAGGTTTGAAGCCCGACTCAGCCGTGATGGCCAGGGCACATGTGCGCACTAAAAGTGGTTATATGCAGGATGTTCATGTGAATATCACGTGCATCTCATGTGATTATCACGTGAACAGTTAGAAAATGAAGCAAAACTATCAAAACCCCAAAGCAACAGTCAATAAATAGCCATTAATATTGGAACCTTCATATGATACCATGACTAGTATATCGGAGACATTTCTAGGTATTTTTCTGGTTTCTAGGAGGAGTATGGTTATGTGCCCTGGTGCCCCCCCCCCAGTACTTCAACCACCAATTACTCGCAGCCTTCCTTAAAATCCCCCAAAGAAAAAAAAATAAAACTATTATAGCAAACAACGACCTCCAAATCCATACCGATCAACATTATAATACTTAAAGAAAAAAAAAAGAATGCGAAATGTATGTATATGTGTATTCACATTTTTCCATGTTAATCCAAAGGGTGCGAAAAAAACGTCCAGTACAGTTTTCTCAAAACTATTCAAACCAGCGGGGCTAAACGATTCAAACCACTTTAGCAAAATTAAACAAACCAATAATTCAAAAAGTTTCGTACCCCTTCGCAGTCTTTCAAACCAAATAGCATAATATTTCACACCAACTTTCATTAGAATTCAATATTCTGAAATCTGAAATCTGAAATCTGAAGGATTGCCTCAAATGGTACTACATTTGGCACAAAAGTCTTGCAGTACCAATCAAGGGTGAAAAACGGACAGAAGTGAACTGGGATTCCTTGATATCCTGTATACCACAACCTGTTGGGAATTATGTAAACATTCATATTGTATTTGTTTGTTTAATTTTGCTAGTGTGGTTTGAATCGTTTCGCCGCGCTGCTTTGAACCATTCTGTCTTGGTTCGAAACATTTTGCCGCGCTGCTTTGAATAGTTCTGAAAAACACTGTAAATCTCCCTCGCCCCTCCACCCAAAATAAGTCATAGACTAATTGGGAAGTCACCTAGATTTGGGATTTGGGATTTGGGATTTGGGATTTGGGATTTGAACTAGGTTTATATATGTTCGAATCATGTCGATTCAGTATGTTAGAACTTGTGCAGGACCTTGGAATTCATAAAAAAAGTTATCTCAGTTGTATATTCGAATACTATAATATGCCTTAGAGGGATCCCTGAGGATTCATCGTATCAGGCGAACCCGCTAGCTTTATATACTTCCCCGCTGGTTCGGGTAACCCTTGAGGGATTTCTTGAAACAGCGGGCGTTCAGGATGTGAAACATCGCGATGTTTCACATTAGCCCGGAGAAGTCCTGATCAGGAAATCTCCCTGGCGCGGGCACATCACATGCGTCCACTTGCAAGGGGGCTAGCGCCCAGTATTCAAGGCTCTTTGAATACTAACCTCCACACCATGTCATACTCGTGAGTGGCATGGTTTGAGGCGGAGCCTAAGCTAAGCCCGTTAGTAGAATCCACCGACACTAGGTACTCAATTCTAGTGCTCGTAGGATTTTTCCTAACACACTAAGCATAAGCATTGATAGCTTAAAGGTAACGCCTCATAATCTTTTGCAGAAGGGCATTTGACTTGATTGTCAAGTATCTAGGAAGAGAGATTTGTTCTTTAGTCGAGTGTGACTTTTTGAAGAAGGGTGACTTTTTGAAGAAGGGTGAAGTCACGTTATCTACATCATCAGGTGTAATTCCCATAGTACCAGTCATCTTACTGATACTATTCTTATTCTTCGGCATTGATACCGTTGTCACTATAAGAGATGTCAGTTCGAATCTGATACGATACGGAATTAAAGGATAGCTCGGTATTGGTAAACTAATCTATTTGCTACGTCGTTGCGTTTTAGCTATCAGCGTTCGAATCGCTGGCTATCCGTTATATATATGCTTCGTTGCAAATTGTCTTTTGATGAGATTTTCTTGCAATTCACCCAATGTATTTTTATTCAAACCACACTAGCAAAATTAAACAAACAAATACAATATGAATGATTACATGATTCCCAACTGGTCGTTGTATACAGGATCCCTTGGAAACCCAGCTTAGTTCCGTCCGTTTTTCTCCCTTGATTAAGACTGCAAGACTCCCAAATGTAGTACATAAGAGGCAATCCTCCAGATTTAATCCTCCAGATTTCAGATTTCGGAATATTGAATTCCAATGAAAGTTGGTGTGAAACATTATGCTGTTTGGTTTGAAGGACTGCGAAGGGGTACGAGACTTTTTGTCTTCTTGGTTCAAAACGTTTTGGAGCACTGGTTTGAATGGTTTTGAAAAACACTGTACCGTTTGTCAACATACGTGGTATGACTCCGTGTGCCGACAGACTGAGAGGCTTGATAATACTTCATAGTCAGGGCCCTAGCTATGGTGGATCTAACAATAACACTACAATAGTGTAGTCTCTTATAGCCCTAATAATAATCCACACTCTAGACTCCAGGCTCTACTCTAGTCCAGGCTCTACTCTAGACTCCAGGCTCTACTCTAGACTCCAGGCTCTACTCTAGACTCCAGGCTCTACTCTAGACTCCAGGCTCTACTCTAGTCTGTCTCTCTCCAGGCTCTACTCTAGTGTCCAGGCTCTACTCTAGTGTCCAGGCTCTACTCTAGACTCCAGGCTCTACTCTAGTCTGTCTCTCTCCAGGCTCTACTCTAGTGTCCAGGCTCTACTCTAGACTCCAGGCTCTACTCTAGTCCAGGCTCTACTCTAGTGTCCAGGCTCTACTCTAGTCTCCAGGCTCTACTCTAGACTCCAGGCTCTACTCTAGACTCCAGGCTCTACTCTAGACTCCAGGCTCTACTCTAGACTCCAGGCTCTACTCTAGTCTCCAGACTCTACTCTAGTCTGTCTCTCTCCAGGCTCTACTCTAGACTTGTTAAGTTTCAGACTTACTTTTATTGATTGTGCCTTGGGTCCAGTCCACCCCATCACTTGACCCTACGGAAGAACTCCTTTAACAC
>NKZN01001646.1:0-39775 GCA_002374485.1 Metschnikowia santaceciliae | reverse complement strand
AACGAAGGGAGCCAAGACCGGAGGTCTATGCGGATTACTTGAGGGAAGGAGTTCTTCCCCAGGAAGTGAAGACAGCGTGAGCTAGACATAAGTCACTTTCAATAAAAGTAAGTCTGAAAGTTAACACTAGTAGCGCGTTCTTGATTGCTGTTTTCCAACAGTTTAGTAGTAGTACAATATAGTACAGGAGAGTACAATATAGTTTAGTAGTAGTACAATATAGTACAGGAGAGTACAATATAGTTTAGTAGTAGTACAATATAGTACAGTATAGTACAATATAGTTTAGTAGTAGTACAATATAGTACAGTATAGTACAGGAGAGTACAGGAGAGTACAATATAGTACAATATAGGACAGTATAGTAGTAGTACAATACAATATAGTACAGTACAGTACAGTACAGTACAGTACAGTATAGTACAATATAGTACAGTACAGTACAGTACAATATAGTACAGGAGACTACAGTGTAGATTACTTGCATGTACCCTAGACTCGGGTACTCAGGTGGTCCTTTCAATAACCATGGAGTACAGTCCAGAGAGACGTACTGGTTGTTCATAAAGTTCATAGTCTCATCAAGGTATGTAAATACTTGAGGAGTTACACGTCAGCTGTTTCTGGTGGGTCCGGGAGTAGAGGACATCTCAATATGTTCCTCACAGACGATATTCTGATTAGGTAATTAACACTATATGGGGCTGAGTTCCATATAGTTCTGGGGCAAGAGTTCCATATAGTTCTGGGGCAAGAGTTCCATATAGTCCTGGGGCAAGAGTTCAACTTATATAGTTTAGGAACTCTGCTAAGCTTTCTGCACAACATCATGCTGAAGCTAAACCTTCTCCGACATCCATTATGCTGGAGTTGAACCTTCACCAAGAATCACCAAGGTAAGGCGTAGCACACTCTACTTTCTAAAGAAACCGCGCCTTCCATTTCTGGAATGATCAGTCATTGCTCATTCTTAACATAGAGTACGGTAGTTGTTATATTCTTAACATAGAGTACGGGAGTTGTTATATTCTTAACATAGAGTACGGTAGTTGTTATATTCTTAACATAGTGTACAGTAGTTGTTATATTCTTAACATAGTGTACAGTAGTTGTTACATTCTCTATAACGAGTTTTAACCTAAACTTGTACTCGTTGCTGGTTCCTCAAAGAGAAAAACCACAGTGGTTTATACCCTTTGAGAGAAACGTGACATAAAAAAGTCTCCACCAGAACAATGGAAGTATTGTTTCTGGAATATTCGNTCCACCAGAACAATGGAAGTATTGTTTCTGGAATATTCGAAAGGATCATCATAGCACTTCATACAACGATGGTCGTGACACGGTGTTTGCAATGGCCATTGTAACAATCGGACTGAGAGGCTTCATAATACCTTCATAGGGAGGGCCCTGCCTATGGCGGATCTAACATCCCCATCAGCCTCGATGTCGGTTTTTGGACATTAGAAGGCTATGGCTTTGAAACATTTCCCGCAAATCTGGACTGTCGTTCAGTTAATCAGGGAGCGGGTTGTAGTAAAGCGTAGACCGTTTTATGTGTCATAATTTCTCTCGAAGCCAAAGAATTCCGGTCTTTTAATCGCTTACCGCTGTGCAGGCTCTTGCCTTGGGTACAGTTAGAATCCGTGGTTCTCTGTATGGGTCGAAGGGCAAGGTGATTTGAACAGTTTGGAGTGTGCGAGTAAGCCGTTGGCGTGAGAGTGGGATCATTAATCCCATTGTGTTCAGAGTGTCCACTTGGTAGGCATAATGGTTGATGTTGACGCCAGGACTCCTCCCCGGGGCCAGTTGAAGCACCCTTCAGGTCGGGACCTAAGGTGTGAGAGGCGAAAGGCGGGGTGATGGACGTATCTGGGTCGGAAACTGAATTGCCAAGTGCGGCACTATGTGGTTCCGTAGAATAATGGTGATCTGCAGGTTTTGGGGAGAGTTCAAGTGGAGTCGCTAAAGTGGGTGGTGGAAGCAAGGCAGCAGTTTTGGGATGCCTATAGGCGGAAGAATGGTTCGTGGCAGTCGTCAGTTTGGTAGAGAAACGCGCTTGTGTGTGCCGGCTGGGTGGTGTGATGTTTCCGAGGTTGGGCCGAGCGAAGAAAGTGACTTTTAACACGGGGGCCATGCGAGGGACGACCCCGAAGCACCCGGAAAAGGTTCCAGGAAGATCTGTCAAGATTCTGGAAAAACGCATAGTAGGTAGGATGAGCTTCGTAGCAAGGTCTGAGGATCTGTACAACAGTGGGTTTGGATAAAGCGCCCGAACCAAGGAGAATTTCGAGGACCTGAGAGAAGGAAGGTTCAAGGTAAGCTAAACAATCATGTTTTCTGAGGGTAGATAGAACGTCTTGATAAGAATGTGCGGGTTTCATGAGGCATAATCCTTGTGTCCTGCTGGTATTAACCAGTTCAGATGTAAAAATTCTTTTTCGGTTATCTACTACCGAAGAAACCAAGAGCAAAAAGCGGAGTCAGCTTGAATAACGCTAACCGTAACGGAGGAGAGTGCAAATTTGTATGCGAGGGACCAGCCAGCACGTCTGGCGGTTTTTTGAGAGATCGGTGAAGAGCGGGACCATTGAAGGGAAGTAAGCGTATTTGTGGGACTAAGCTAGCAATGACGGTCTGACGAGTCAGGAAATCGAGTGCCAGAAGCTTATAGTTGAATAGCAGAACGACGTGTGGAGGATGGTCAGGGTGTGGAACGGGATCAATGGGCGCAAAGTGGTCGGTGGCAGCTGTGAGGCCAAGGGTAGCGAAGGAACCGCTGTTAGCAAAGGAAATCGACTTAGCTATGGGATCGGGACGAGTGGTGGCGGGGTAAGCGTAAGGACCGGATGTGACGCAGGGATCTGTTCCTGAGAAAGGGGTGTGGGCAGAAATTGCTGCCAAAATGTAGCGTGCGACTGATTACGCCAAGGAGTAAACCCTGGTAAGGGAAGCGCAGGAATATCTGGCGAGAACGACGACGGCTCGGAAAATACACCATATGATGATGAAGTAAAGGTAGACTTAGACGTAGAGAGCGTCTTCGAGTGGGGAATTGGCGACGAGTTTCGACTCTGGGGAAGACGGAGATCCTCTAAGGATGACAATGCATTCCACGGCTCCGGTTGAAATATTCAGAGCCAAGTGATGAATAGCCGTGAGAAAGGTCAATCCGTAATCCAAGTACTCTGAAAGACATTTGGGTGAAGTGGTGCGAAGCGACCAATATAGTGCTTGCGGCACGACCAACATTCAGGAGAGCGGCTATGACCTCAGTTGAAGAAAAGGCAAAGGTTGGGTGCAACCTTCATGTTACGTTCTTTATAACGTGTGTTTGCCTAATCTTGTGTTCGTTGATGGTTCCTCAAAGAGAAAAACCAGAGTGGTTTATACCCTTTGAGAGAAACGTGACATCGAAAAAGTCTCCACCAGAACAATGGAAGTTTGTTCTAGAATATTCAAAAGGATCATCATAGCACTTCATACAACGATGGTCGTGACACGGTGTTTGCAATGGCCATTGTAACAATCGGACTGAGAGGCTTCATAATACCTTCATAGGTAGGGCCCTGCCTATGGCGGATCTAACAATCCACATATAATGCTATTAGTACCAAGGATGACCTTGTTTTCTTCAGATATATGCATGTTTCACTGGTAGCTCGCTTGAATCCCATCTTGCAGATTTCTTCATTTAGGAATGGTTTCAACCAAAAATTGTGTCTTGAAACTCAACTCAACAAATCCCTATACGCTTTAAAAGCAAGCCCCATTTGTGTGGAAACAAGTTATAAAAGTTCTTCTCAACAAGATCAACGATGTCATCTCCCTCTTTCAAAAGATAGTTCTGAAAGTATGCTGAAACTTCAGGTGTCACTGTTTGTGGCTTATTTGCCAAGATATCAATGACCTTGTTTGGGCCTTCAAAGTGTACCCAAAGATACTCCACTAACTGCATACCTGAGGAACTCGGTACGATGCTTAGGCATCACTGATATGGTCTTTGGCCAAGAAATGGATCCTTTGGAGTGTCCTTTGACCAAGAATTGGGTCATCTGGAGTGTCCTTTGGCAGTCATAGAGCAAACAACACAGTCGTTGGCTCTATATCTCGGCCGAATCAGGAACTAAATCCGGTTCTCTAGCATGAAACATTCAGGTAAGACTGATTGGTGACAAGAATGGATAGAGTATGATATGGAGGAATGGAGAATGGAGGGATGGAGATAGTCATTAAATATAGAAAGTCACTTTCCCCCTAATCTCCACAAAACACATCGTTCTCTTTTTCCCTTGATCAGTCACTCTTTTTTCCCTTAAACTTCTTGACCAAAGACGATAACAGCGAATCGGCCGTGCGTTTCTGGCCCTTGGACTTCTTGCGCTGTCCATCCTCGCGTTTCTGACGTTCTCCACGCTCCTTTAAAATCTTCTTCATGGTGTTTGTTTTCTTGAACTCACTGTTGGTTGGATCAATTGCAAACTCATGGTTTTCAAACACCTCAGCAAAACGTTCATCCGCCAAATCGGGCGTAAAAGTATCGGCTTGAGGCTCAGGGCCTTTCCGCTTGCGCCGCTGGTTCTTTTCAGCCTTGACGATATCCTTCATATTGAAATGTTCTTTGGTATCAGCATCGTCCATCATGAGCAACTCCAACTCGGCATTACCCTCTGCATCCTTGGAGTAGTCCTTTCTTTTCTTTCCCTTTTTGGTCTTCTTTTCGTTTTCCTTGGTTTCACCAGACTCCTGCTTCTGCTCCCACTTTTCGGCTCGTTTCTGACGACGTTCCTTTTCCTTCCGCTTGTAAGCTTCGATGGTGGACTCTTCTCTTGGAGCTGCCTTCTCGTCCTTTTCACTGGCTTCCGTTAAGCCGGGGTTGAAAGTGATTTCCATATCCACGTCGACTTCTCCCGTATCTTTTTCGCCAAATCGGTTCCCTAAAAGACTTTTGTACAAATCTTTCTGCGCTCCTGCATCGCTCTCCTCCGAGTCCGACGCCAAATACGCCTTAAAATCCATATCGTCGATCTCTTTCTGCAGGAACTGCCGGGACGAAAGCGTCATTCTTTCCTTGGGGGTCTCGTCCCAGGTCAATTTGACCTTGGAATGCTGCAATGCATCCGTGACAAATGTAGAGTCCGGTCTATAGCTGGCTGGGATCTTGGTACACGTGTCCCTGGGCTCATCATCGAATTCCATGTCTTGGGGAACGTACCGCAAGTCGAAGATATTGGCCGTGGACTCGTATTCAGCTCCGTCACATGACTGGTAGATGTTCTGCGCTGTGGCGATGCTGTCACAGATAACTATGGCATAGTAGTACCGCAACCTTTGCAACTGGTACCGGCGCAAAGCCTTAGAGTCGTAGTCTTCCTTTCCATCATCCTCGGTGTACAATTTGCGGGCAGCTTTCTCCAAGTCGTCTTTATTGGAGAGATCCAAATCTTCGTCCAGGTCTGAATCTGACTCCACCTCCGCTTTTTTCTTGCGGAAAAGCTCTTTGGGTGGCCCTTCCACCTCCTCCTTTTGCATTTGTTCTTTTCCGAATTCGCTGGGGTAAATGCTGACTGATTTGATGTTTCCTCCTTTGGGAACAAATGATGAAAACGTGGACATCAAGTCTACGGCCCGGACATTGTCCCAGTCGAGATTGACCACGGCAAAAGTTGCACTGGGCTCTCCTTCGGCGGGTTTCTCCTCCTCCACTTCTATATCCGATTCCATTTCGACCTCGGTATCGGAATCACTGGAACTATCGCTTTCCAAACCTTCTCCACGGGCTCTATCCACAAAGCCCGGTTCTGAGGCGATATCTGAGTCGTTCTCGGAGTCGTTTTCTGACTCCAGGTCATCTTTGGAGATGAGTTGAGTTGCCTGGGCGGATTCTTGACTTTTTTTGGCGGTTTTCAATGACTTTTTGTCGTTTTTCAATGACTTTTTGTTGTTTTTCACTGAATTTTTATCCTTTTTTCCTGCTTTTTTCTCCGTCAAAGTCTCCAGAACAGCAGTGGCATCACTATCTCCATCACTTCCGCTTTCATCCTCGCTATTGCTTGAGTTATCGTCACTTTCATTTTCTTCCGCAGATGCTTGGCCAGAGACCTGGGAATTTTCAGATTCCTCGCCACTCTTGCCTTCCTCTTCGAAATACTTATCATAATCATTTTTGTCTGCTCCCGAAAGCGGCCTTCCATACCGATCAACCTTTGCTTTCTTGCCTGTGGCCGTTACGTTCAATTTCTGCAACTCCTTCTTGGAAAACCGCTCATCCACCTTGACCTTGTTTTTCTTGGTGCTGGGCACGATAAACCGGGGATCATAGCCGGCCGCTGAGAACCGGGTGTCGGAAGCTTTCTTGGCCATTGCGTGGTTGGGGACTTTTAGCTGGGAATCTCATCTCATCTATGGCGCGGTCCTGCATACCAACACACCAGTGCATCCCATCATCACACTTCAACAGTTCGATTCGAAATCAGACACCTGTGGGCAGAACCGCTGATTTGTGCTCATGAGTACTTCTTATATTCATCAATAAGAGATATGAGCTAACAATTATTCTTGAAAGCTCTTGAAATGTCATTAAGGGCTCATCATCTTGAATCGGAACTGTATATAATACGTGCCCCTGCATACAACCACATCTTTGAACATTTACCAACACAATTACTAAATGACCTCTGCTGATCAGCCCTGCAGATATATAATGTTCATGAGATTATGCTTGGCAGTGATACTAGGCGACCTGGGTAAAGAGCCATACCTCTTAGGGCTTATATGCAGTCCACAACATTTGAATCAAGTCAACTACAACAATATCGTTTCTATCAGCTTCTGTATTTTGTCAGTTGATTTGAACTACTTAAAGTTTTCTTACGCCAGGCTTATATCTACTGAAGTAGTATTCTTGCCAGCAATATCACGTGATCGGCTTTAAAAATATGGTTTAGGTTCACAGATATGTTTCAAGATTAATATCACGGTATTGTGAGTACTGCAATGGCAGCAATACATAAAAATAGGCTGCAAATAGCATGCAAAGTACTCATTTTGGCCCAAAAGGTTGGTAAATGACCCTGTGGCACTCTAAATACTATTTGGCAATGTAGAGCCATCAGAGGCAATCATAAAATGATAAGTGGAAATTGTCGAAACAACGAATTAGACGTAAAATGAAGCTTTTAAAGTACACCCGTACACCATTTTTCAAAAACCCTTACATCTCAAGATAAACACCCGTACATCCGACAAATTTCATTTCTGGCTTTATTGAAGGTATATCAAAGTGTGGAAGTAAGAGAATGCTATAACTTTTCTTCTAACTCTCTAAACGTTGTAGGTCCACTATTAACTTGAAAATATGCTTCAAAAGAACCAGTGAGCATTTAACAACACAGAAAAAAGCTGTCACATGTTAATGGCCCTTTGTGCAATCTGGGAAAGTATTTTATCTTCGATTAGCGATGTTGATGACGTTGGTGTAGACTCAGACGTGTGTGCGTATATGCAGTACCACCACTAAATTGGTCCCTGATGTAGATACATCATTCAAATTTCAAAATACAACGCTTCTATTGTGTCAAATAGAGCGTAGGTATCCTCATGTTGCCCTCAAACGGATCCACCGGACCCATGGTTTCCCACCAAGCCCACCATTTCCATAAAAGCCCTGTCTTCGCCCATATTTCGGACATTGACACTCTGACGCGCCTGGGCCTGCTTCTCCTCCCACTCCCAGTTCTTTTTCTGTTCGGCTAGCTCTTTTGTGGACCCAATGCCCCAAACCTCGAGGTCTGTGATCATGAAACGGTCCTCATAATCTGCAGGAGGTTGTATACCGGACTCAGGAGACGATCCTGACATTTCTAAAGGTGGAGAATCGGATGTGTGGAAGTAACTGGGGCAGTTAGAGGAGGCCCTGCTTATATGCCGGAACACGGCGAATTCCAAGTTGGCTTCAATTGTCAACGACACGTTACCGGGGTTATATCTCCGGGCGTTGTTCTTATTGATGGGCTGGTCGTTGCCGAAACCAATTCCCATGCCCTGGGTGTTGAAATACGTCAGTTTGCCCTGGTGTACTGATGAGCTTATAGACAGGAAAACATCTGCCCTGGGCTGGAGAGCCAAAATCACCGTATCTTCGTTCCCGAAATTGGCTTTATTGGAGATTTTCCATGGCTCATACATGTAGACTGCATACAAGAGCCGGTCGTTTTGGGTCAGGTTAGCTTGGAGGGGCAGTTCATGGGAGCGGAAATGCCGCGGGTATTCCGCATCGAATGATTCGTATCGTTTATTGTGGGATTTGAGTCTTTTTCCGGCAACAAAAAAGATGGTAGGAGCGTGCCACTTGAAGATATTCAGCTCAAGAGAACGGATGGAAAAGCCGCTTTTGGAGCCGTTATAGAGCTCGACCAAGTTTTCTCTCGAAACTGCGACATTTTGAGCGACATTTTGGGAGACTTTGTTGCTGCCTAGCATGACTGACACCTGCGCCACAGTGGCTTCGGTAACAAGACGCGAAGGAGTGAACTTGGGTGCGGCGTATTTTTCCGGAGTCTCGGAGAACACCTGTTTTTGCAAGAGGTTGCGAAGCGTGTTTTGGAAATGCAGGGTGAGACGCATGCCCCTCCGGAACTGGGGAAACGAGATACGGTCTGATGCAGAGAAGTGTTTCACCAAGGCTTTTGCAGCCGTTTCAAATGCTCGCCACTGGGTGCTAGAGAGCTTAGCGAGCTCTGTGGACTGCAGGCTAGCAGCTAGTAAACCAATAACAAGCATAAGCGTAAATAAACAGCGCAAGTCCTCTGCATGCACATACTTGTGGGTGAAAACCGAGGGGTTCTCTGCAGCCAAGTCCGGAAGTGTTTCAAGTGAGTTCCAATCGATCTTCTTGGCTTCAACTGCGGGGTCTTGGTCATGCGAGTCCGGAACTTGCAACACCAGGACTATAAATTGAGTCCTTCCCACACATACTTCCCGCCCCGCCTCTTTTTTTGCTTCACCACTTTGCGAGCCGCCTTCTTTTTTTTCTGTAATTTCCTCTTTCGTATTTTCTATGAGGGCCCAGAATAAAAGGCCCACATAATCACTGTGTTGCCATATTTTGGGAAGTCGGTGCATGTGGGCAGAAATTGCAACCAAAAGACTTCTTAGTGTCAATTGAAGACTGGAATCTGGAGACAGCGGAGTCAGAGTGGCGAGAATGTCGCCCTCATTTGCCTTCACCTCGTTTGCCTTCAGGTCGTTTTTCCCGGCGCCAGCGTCAGAAAAGTCATCAGTTAGGTCGCCAGCCTCTTTCTCGGTCAAGTGGTCAGTCTCTTTCTTGATCAAGTGGTCAGTTCCTTTCTTAGTTGATTCGTCAGTTTCATTTGCAGTTACTTCCCGAGGAACACCTGTATCGCGGGTCAAACCTTGTTCTGTCGTCTGAGGTGGAATGGTGGCGTCTGGAAAAGGAAGTTTCCCTAGCCTGACAAATATCCGGAACAAAACCTCAAGCAGTCGGGAAGATTCTTCGAGAGCAGATAAGTCAGAAAGGCCAAGAAAAGAGGCCAATTTGGAGGGCAGAATTCGGTCGTCAGGGGCTATATCCGGTAACTTCCTATGGATGGCCGCCAATTCGGTGGCGGTTAAAAGCTGTGAGGCTCTGGTTTCAAATAAACATTTGAGCTCTTGAAAGCAACGTTTTTCTTGTGCAGTAGAGGTACCTGAGCTAGTGATCTGGCCCATTTTGAAGAAAGACTTGGTGTGGGGCGAATTGAGGTGTGATATGGGGCTGTAATTATATGCAGGTCATTGGAGATACAGAAGCGAAATGGTTTGTCAAAGCGGAGACCTACTACTCCAAATTTTAAGCCGGTTCATTGGATGTGAAGATTGGACTTTATGGGTGTTGAAATGGGTACTTGACGATGGGTATCCGAGACAAAGTTCTGAAAAGGTGCCGAAGTTCAAGGTTCACGGAGCCAATATGCAGTACCTTGAGTTGAATGAACCGAAGCAAAGAAAATCAGTCACAGTCAGGTCAAAGGTTGGATTGGAATTAATCATTTAAGCGTTAAAGCTACAGAAAATTGTCATGGAAAGTGAGTGAAAGATATTTTTTGGCGGTTGGTTGAAAATTAATGGAACTGGCCCAAATATCATGGGAATGGTGTCCAAATGAATCAAGGTCTCACCCTTGCTAAAACATCGTGAACTGGAAAGGTGAAGGGTAGATGTCTAGGGTGAAGGGTAGATGTCAAGGTTGAAGGATTCAGACAGGGTCAAATGATTGAGACGTTCAAAGGGTTGAGACGGTCAAAGAATTGAGACGATCAAAGATGACTTTTTGATTGCTCTCCTGGTCATAATGATCCGTCCTTTTACTACATTTGAAAGGGTGATATCTTCCTGGATGGTGGGACTCTGACTTCCCAGACTGGACCATCTTGGCGGCTTACGGGTTAAAGAGCTCAACACTGGGATCTTCTTGTTACATGCAGGTACACATCAAGCATTCCAATTTCTACCAAGCATTTCAGTTTCTATCAAGCATTCCAGTTTCTACCAAGCTGTTGCAGGACCAGTTCAAAACATGATAATGGATTGTGATGTTCGGAATCAGGTTCATTCAAACTAACAGGCAGGAAAGAGACACAGAAAGTTATAAATGTCAAATTCAGTCTTTGGCTCGAGTCTGAACTGACTAATCGGACTGATATTGTTCGCTGGCCTTTGATTTCATTGTATCATAGTGTTGTGTGAGTGTGTTTTACCATACCATATTCTAATATGATACCACTATACCAGCAGAAAAAACATATGTGGAAAAAAAGGAATGAGAGTGGTTGATAGGCTTTAGGTCAGATCATTGAATCTATTATTAAATGCTATCAATCACGGTGAAGGTTGCACGTGATACATTCACTTACTCCGTTCCTTTTACTTGTTTTTCCATGCACCACCATAACTACCTTAATGCCATTGGAAAAAAAACACTCAGGCAAAGATTTCCTGGAAGTAATCCTTGGCCCGCATCTCCAAAGCATATGAGAACCGCAAGAACTTCCCCCGGAAACTATTATGCTCGGCCACATCCGCCAAAGAATTGTGGCCATGGTCTCTCTGGTTCCGAAGGTTCTTGAGGAGGAGTTTCTTCGTGAAGGAGAGGACAATGAAGCAGAAATAGATGCGAGTAATGGTTTGGAACAAGACACCCGAAACAGTGAGGAACAATTCTCGGGACGGAGAAGCTGATTGGCTAAGATCATCTGCACGGGTCGAAAAAGAAGCAGGAGCAGACGACACTTGTTTCTGGACTGGACCTTCTTCATGGCTGACCCAGAAGTATATGAAGTATACCGTGTATGCAAACCCGGTGATGGTGTCCAATAAGTACACTGAGCAGGCCAAGCACATCTTGCGCAAATTGGTGGAGTTATCCTGCAAATGGAACAAGGCCGAAACATAGAAAGGAAGAGTGGAAAACGCCAAGAGGTTATAAATCCATTGCCAGAAATTGAGGTGGTGTCCTGTTAAAAGCGAGAGGATTCCATAGATGCCTCCGGCCTTATTGAGAATAGCCACGGAAAGCACAAGCTCCACGCCAATATAAAGCGGGATCACAAAGAGGAATTTCTGATGTTAGTCGAAGAAGGAAAGGAATAGAGGAGAAATAGGGGTGTACGGAGTAAACCTGTACACCCCAAGGTAAAAATGGACAAGGACAACGACAGAGACAAGGATAGAATGACACAATTAGAGGAAGGCAATGACAGAACCACAGAATAGCAGAATTGGACAAAGTTGGACAGGCTTGAACGCAAGTTGGACAGTTTTGGGGAGGATTTGACAGCAGACACAATGACGAAATCTTGGAATGACACTAATATGAACCGAAAGACACTATATCAGACAGAATTAGACAGAATTAGACACAGACAAATTGGAATGACTGGAGGAACTGGAAATGGAACTAGCAAGGATGGAAAACCGAAAGGACGAAAACAGGACAAAATGAAGGCTGGGACTTGGAGACTAGACAGCTCTAGCTGGACAAAGACTACTTCATGCAAAGAGTGAATGTCTTGAAAGGGAAAGGGAGAAAGATTTTGTGGGATCCATATTTGGTAGAATAGAAGTTCTTTTGGTAGAAGTTCTTTGGGTTGAAATTCCCCAAAAGTTATTTCTTCCACAGTCTTTTTTCTCAATCACACCAATTACCGTCTTGAAACACTTGCCAACGAGCCCTAAGATTGTAATCGAGACGACCCAAACGAATGGAAGTGAAAATTTTATTTCTGAAAGACACTAGAAATGAAGTTCAACATATACATCATTTCAGAAGGGTTTCCAGCCCAAAACGACCAAAGGACGAGACAAAAGTGACTGGTTCTTGGGGCACACCAGCATGTCATGCATTCCTGGAGGTGTGACCAACAGCACCATCTCGTAAAGCCTCGAACAATCCTCTTATAACACAAAACATGGGTGCATATTTCTGGACATAATGGACAATGTTTCAAGCTAGACTCCTTTTACCTCAAATCCCTACAGCTTTCAAGGGAATTAGTCAACCAACCAATCATAAAATCTATTGATGATGATAAAGGTTGAGTTATGGAGATGTGGAATAATCAATGGGCAGTCCGACAAAGATTTGATCAAGACGTGGGTGGCAGATGAACATAGTAATGTGGACCGAGCCTATAGTGGATGTGTTCATTTCCATCAAAGTCATTTCCATCAAAGTCATTTCCATTGAAGTCATTTTTTTGGAGTCATTTCACTGCAGTCATGGAGACACCATTAAGACGGGAATGTATTCAATTCCATTGAAACAGGATAGAAGTTATTTCAGTTGAAGCGGGATAGAAGTTATTTCAATTGAAGCGGTATAGAAGTCATTTCCATTGAAGCGGGATAGAAGTCATTTCCATTGAAGCGGGATAGAAGTCATTTCCATTGAAGCGGGATAGAAGTTATTTCCATTGAAGCGGTATAGAAGTCATTTCCAGTGAAACGGGATAGAAGTCATTGCCTGTGAAACGGGGCTGGGTTATCAAGGAATCATGGAGGACGCATGAAGAAGTCATGAAGGAGTCATGGAGGAGTCATGGAGGAGTCATAAAAGAGGCATGGAAAAGTCATGAATAGTTAAAGAATGGAGTCCTCGATGTTCTCATTGATTGGAGTCATGATAGTCACAAAATGAGCAAGTGGAAGAGTCATGATAATCATAATGTCATGAAATGGAGGAGTGAAATATATACATGGAACTAGAAGTGGGTAGTCCATAAGAAAAGATCTGATGGTGTAACACATCTATATGGAAGTCGTATAATGAAGCAGTCCAACACATGTATGGGAATAAATGGAGTCATGAGTAGTTTATAGTGAAGGAATATATGCTATGGAGATAGATTCGCCGTGGTAGTCGTGGAATAGATTTCGATCGGAAGAGTCATGGAGGTAATTTAAGCGTCATATAGATGTAGTCATGGCAGCATCTTGGATTGGTTTCTGGAGTCAGTCATGGAGTCATGGAGTCATGGAGTCATGGAGTCAGGGTGTCATGGAGTCATGGAGTCATAGTGTCAGGGAGTCAGGGAGTCATGGAGTCATGGAGTCATAGTGTCATGGTGTCAGGGAGTCATGGTGTCATGGTGTCATGGTGTCAGGGAGTCATGGTATCAGGGAGTCAGGGAGTCATGGTGTCATGGTGTCATTGGTAGTTATAAGCAGATATGAGTCGTCTGGAGTCATAGAAGCAGTCATTGAATAGATCTGATGAAGGTAGGACATGCAATGGTGGAATTTATCTCGATGGAAGTAGTCGTAGAATAGGCCTTAAGTAGTCATCAATCGTGAAATAGGCCCGAGCGGTCTGGGGTCTGGGATCATCGTGTCATGGAGGTCTGGAGTCATAGAGTGATGGAGTCAAAGAACTAGTCTTGGGTAGTCTAGTCTGGAAGTGTGGAGTCATGAAGATGTGGAATCATGGAGGTCTGAAGGTCTGATTTTGAAGGTCTGGAGATCTGATTGTGGGGCAGATCTGATTGGTCATTTCCTGGAAGAGCAGATCTGGAAGACGGTGGATGGAAAGAATAGGAGCAGAAGGAACAGCAGAAGGAACAGCAGAAAGAAACTGCAGAAGGAACTGCAGAAAGAAACTGCAGAAAGAAACTGCAGAAAGAAACTGCAGAAAAGAGAACTGGAAGAATAAAAGGAAGAATCAACATACGTTGGGGAGGAAGCGGTTGACACCAGAGTGGTGGTCCATTGTTGATGGAGTATGAAAAGGGGAGTATGAGAGTGCGAGACGAGAGGTGCGCAGTAAGCTGGATGCGAATCACCAAACGCGTATCTTTAGTACTGAGACTGACTGAGACTGAGACTGACTGAGACGGAGACTGACTGAGACGGAGACTGACGGAGACGGAGACTGACGGAGACGGAGACTGACGGAGACTGACGGAGACTGACGGAGACTGACGGAGACTGACGGAGACTGACGGAGACGGAGACTGACGGAGACGGAGACTCAGCCTTTAGTACTGAGACATTTGGGTTTAAATATTTCATGTAGACCTCCACACTATACAGAACCCATTTAGCTTTACGATGGCAAGCACTCGGGTATGGATATGGTCACTGTCTTTGGGGCACGGATAGAATTGGTATTTGACTGAGACTGACTGAGTCTTGAGACTGAGACTGACTGAGCCTAGTACTGAGACTGAGTCTGACTGAGACTGAGTCTGACGGAGACTGAGACTGACTGAGACTGACTAAACCTACGACTGCAACTTTACTCATGTTAGGGAATGATTCCACATTAGGATACTGAAACAGGTAACACTTGCATCTCACGTGCTGATGTTTCATGTCTATGCCGGGTTGCATACATCGCTGTATATAAGAGTGAGGTTTTCTCCCCTTGGATTAGCCAGGGACTTCCTCGACTATTCTAGGTTCAATATATACCAGGATAAACTTTACGACCTAAGGAATACGTTTAATATATAGACTAACAACAGGTGTATCCTGTAAAGTTTTAACAGAGACAGAGACGGAGACGGAGACTGACGGAGACTGACAGAGACTGACAGAGACTGAGACAAAGACTCAGACTGACGGAGACTGCGGTATAAGCTTTACGCCTGCAACTGGGGAAGCGATGACTACGCCTGCTAGTTCCTATAAACGAAACCTTAAGCGTAGTGACACATTTCTTCTCCGCCCGTTTCAATGGGGCAGGTCAATCTGTTCTTATAGGCCAAAGCGTAGTGAGCTGCATATTAGCCAATATGTGGCTGACTTAAATAATCCTCCTAGGCACATTTCTTACTATGGACGTTTCCTAGTGCTATTATATATGATCATCTGCTCCAACTCAAGACCTGGAGGCTCCTCCATTCACGTGTCAATGGGAAACGTAAACTTTAGCTTTGCTCACGTGCGAAAAGGCACGTGATCGTGACGTACGGAGGTTCTGAATGTTAAACTGTAGCCGCCAAATGAACCCATATTTACTACTGAGAACTAGTTTGGAAATAAATTGCCAGTAGTAGAAGCGTTGCGCTAATCGAAGGAATCTTAGTCTAGATGTTTAGTGTAAAAAGTGATGCTGAAACTGCCAAGAGTATATGCAGTACCACCAATGGAAAACGTATTGTAAATCATAGTACCAATAGAAGAGTACTTTTTTGAGTTAAATTAGCACAGGAACCTTAATTTGGTGGCGTAGGTTTTATGAAGCATAAAACTAATGGACTATATGGAATAAGTCACGTGACTTATCCAATTCCACACATCCTATCCCATGCTGTTTATTTGGACAGTCACTTGGTAGTTTTTGAAAAGCGGGAAACATTGTGAAAATGAATTGTAGAAACTCTGTAGCTTTTTGGTGAAAGGGAGGGGTGGTTATGTAAATTGCTTATATGCAGGATGCTCTTCAAAATTATTTTTATTTCAGATTATCATTCACCCATAGAGCCATGAAGTATTTCTAAACCTCATTCGGCGTTCTTAATTGTTCTGGAATTGGGTTTGGAGGGAACTAACAGGTGTTGTGGAATGTGTATAACGATGGTGTACGGGTGTCGCGTATATAGCATCTCATCGCACGCTATTCTGTTCAGTAATGGACGTGACAGAGCCGCTCAGCAAGCTCCAAGTGACGAATGGAGAGTATTCCGATTTTAGTTCGGATACAGATTCCGATTCCGACTTCAATGATACCCAATTTGTCCAGAAAACCATAACGGATCGTGGGCATATCATGGAAAAGTACTCCCAAGTGATCAACCCCGAGCAAATCAAGAAAGGACCCAAAACAACTAAAGATAGAGCCAATAGGGCTACTGTGGAGCAAGTACTCGATCCCAGGACCATGAATTTTCTAAAAAAAATCATCAACAAGGGCGTCATTTCTCGGATAAACGGGTGTATTTCCACCGGAAAAGAAGCCAACGTCTACCACGGCACTCACGACGACCCGGAGGTTAGTACACGGGAATATGCAGTCAAAATCTATAAGACGTCCATTCTCGTGTTCAAGGACCGAGAGCGGTACGTGGACGGCGAGTTCCGGTTCCGCAACACCAAAAACCAAAGCAATCCCCGCAAAATGGTCAAGGTGTGGGCGGAAAAAGAGTTCCGCAACCTTAAAAGGCTCTATTCCAACGGAATCCCGTGCCCTGAGCCCGTGGAATTGCGGTCACATGTTTTAGTGATGGAGTATTTGACCAAAGGAGAAGCACAACCATCGCCCAAATTGAAAGACCACCCGTTTCAAAACGCAGACGAAATCGGCCATTATTACCAACAAATGCTATTCTATATGAGGCGGATGTACCGGACGTGTCGGTTGGTTCATGCCGATTTGTCGGAGTACAACTCGATTGTGCACAACAACAAGCTCTACATCATCGATGTGTCACAATCCGTGGAACCTGAGCACCCCATGGCGTTGGATTTCCTCCGGATGGATATCAAGAATGTCAACGACTTTTTTTCCCGGAAAAAAATCCATGTGTACCCCGAACGGCTACTTTTCCGGTATATAACAGAGACGGACACCCAGCTCGGAGTTTCAGGCGATTCTGATGCTGAACTAGCTCTTTATTTGGATAATCTTCCACTCAAAAGCGAACTAGACGATGATGTGGACGATGAAGTGTTCCGGTCGTTACATTTGGTCCGATCCTTGAACCATTTGGACGAGCGCGACTTTGAGAAGTTCTCCCAGGGCAAGGTTGATACTTTGACTGATTTGGTGGTCGGTAAAAAGAGTGATGACGAAAATGGGAAACATACTAAAATTGATGTTGATAAAAATACTCAGGTTGATGTTGATGAAAATACTCAAATTGGTGTTAATGGTGTTGATGAAAATACTCAGGTTGGTGTTGATGGTGATGTTGAGAATACTCAAAATGGTGATGATGAAAATACTCAAAATGGTGATGATGAAAATACTCAAAATGATGATGGTGCGAATTCTGGTGACTCAGACTCGGACTCAAACCCAGACTCAGACTCAGACTCAGAATCAGAGGGCGAAGGTTCAGGACCAGAAAAACGCGAACGCAAATTGAAGGGAAAAAAGTTCGAGGACAAGGACGAAAAAAAGGCTCGTAAGAATGCAGCCAAAGAAGCCAAGGCTGAGAGGAGAAAGACTAAAATGAAGAAGCATGTTAAGAAGAAACTCCTCAAGCGCTAACCTAGTCAGAGGCTCGTCAAAGCTCGTCAAAGCTCGTCAAAGGGTGAAACAGTTGGCACAGGTTTGATCAGAGAAACTAATCATCAAAGAGACTAAGAATCATCAGAATGACATTCAGGTCCAATCAGAGTTACTGTTATACCGAATGACATTAAGATTGTTACCACAGGGGTTACTACCAGAATGTTATTCAAGTTACTACCGAGCTACTACCAAAGCTAAAATGATATCAGAATGATATTCAGGTCCAATCAGAGAAACTGACAACGATATCAGAATGACTTTGAGACTATCACTATCACTGTTACTAGTAGACTGGGAATGTGTCAAATTACTATCAGAGCTACTATCAGAGCTACTATCAAATTGGCATTCAGACTTGATAGAGAATCATCAGAATGGTATTGAGCTGGTCTTTCACTGTCACTAATAGACTGAGTGAATCAAACTATCACCATCAGAGTTATGACTAGATTGGTATTCAGGCCACTATCAGACTGGTACTCAGGTTACGATCTGACTATTACTAACAAGTCAACATCGAAATTGAGATTATCAGAGAAACTGAGAATGATATCAGAGTTCTAATTAGATTAGTATTCTGACTGAATGATATTAGAATGTCACCCTCAGAGTCTCTATTACTCTTGTATTCAGACAGAGAGAACCATCAGAATGGCATTTATGATAGATGGTATTCAGAGTCACTACCAAGCCTAGAAAGATACCCCAATGACATTCAGTTACGATCAGAGAAACTGAAATGTACCAAAATGACATCGTGGCTGTCAATATCCGATTCACCAGAGTCACTATTAGTTTGGTGTGCAGAGTTACTATCAGATCAGAATTTAAGCTGGTCTTTCACTGTCACTATTAAGCTGAGAATGACATTTGGAGTCACTTTGAACGAAACTGAAAAGCTTCAGGTTGCCATTAGAGAAACTGAATAGTATCTTAGTGTCACTATCAGAGTTGTTCCCGGAATGGCATTAAGGTACAATCCGAATCACTATTCGTTTGACATTGAGGTACAATCAGAGGCACTATCAGAATGAAATTCAGGTACTATTAGAGAAACTGAGAATCATCAGAATGTCATTGCGATTGTTACTAGCAGAGTTACTACTAGACTGAAATTCGATCAGACTGTTACGATCAGGGTTTCAATTAGATTGGGTTTCAGACCGAGAGATCCATCAGAATGGATTCAGATACCGTCAGTTTGGTATTGAGAGTTACTACCAGATCAACATTCAGGTTACGATCAAATTGGTATTGAGAGTTACTATCAGAATCACTATCAGAATGGAATTCAGGTTACGTTCAGACTGAGAGAATGATTAGAATGGCATTGAGATTGTCACTATCTGAGTTGTTATAGAGTTACTATCAGAGAAGCTGAGAATATATCAGAATGGCATCGAGACTGCCATGAAGTACGAATATATGAGTACCCAACTCACACGTACTAGTATCAGTACAATGGAAACTGATTAAAATAGACACTGATATAAGCGCCAGTCAACAATTATTGCTACCTCAAAATTATAACAGTCTATTACAGTCACTAGATATTACTATAGAGTCTATTACCATGCAGTCTATTACCATACAGTCTATCACCATACAGTCTATTACCATACTACCATACAGTCTATTACCATACTACCATACAGTCTATTACCATACTACCATACAGTCTATTACCATACAGTCTACTACCACGTATCTGTCACTTTAAATGTTTTTCAAAAATATTCAACAAAGTGATTCTCTCAAAATTATTTAGTATTGCCATTCAACATTAATTTAATATATCAGTTACATGAAAAATTGAGTCTAGACTTGCGTGCTGGGACCTGGCGCATGAGGCGTTGAAGCTGGTCCCGAAGGGGCCTTTGTGTCTTTGTGTTTCCATGATGGATATCCCTTTTTGGAGAACTCCGGCACCGCCGAAGGAATTTTGGCCATCAAATGGCGCCTTGGACTTGATTAGACCCGGCGACAGTTTGCAGTGCACATCTGCCGTCTTTAAGGACCCAGAAACCAGCAGCGAAGTGACCGCTGGCTTACGCGATCACACTGCGGTGGTAGAGAGTGCGGACTTGGACAGCATTACTGTGTTGGAAGGATACTGACGATACGAAGGAAGTGAACAGGGGATCATACTCTCCCAACCACCTTGCTTCTGGAAGTATGACGGTGTACAGACCCATGCCGAAATCCTGGGACGAGTAGGGCTTTGGCTATTGTGTGAACATGTCCAGGTAAGCATGACTAGTAGACAGAGAAATTTCAGACTGATATTACCAGAGTTAATAACAAAATAGCATTCAGAATTAGATAGAGAATCTTCAGAATGGTACTGAGCTGGTCTTTCAGAGTCACTAATAGACTGAGGGAATCAAACTGCTACCATGAGAGTTATGATTGGATTGGCACTCAGGTTATTAGACTGGCACTCAGGCTACGATCTGACTATTACTAACCATTTGACGTCGAAATTGTCACTATCAGCAAAACTGAGAATAGAGTGATTTTTAGATCAGCATTCTGACTGAACGATATGAGACAGAGAATGATACCAGAATATCACCCTCAGATTCATCACCAGATTGGCATTCAGAGTCCGAAAATGATTTCAAAACACCATTCAAAGTCGCCACTAGAGAAACTGAGACAATTAACCGACTTTCATTATCGGATCGTTACTGGACTGAAAATGACATCAGAGTCACCATCAGAGTCACCATCAGACTCATCATCAGACTGTCAATGAGGTTGTCACTATCGGATTGTTAGTTTACTTTCACCACTTCAGATTGGAGTCCAGATTCATTACTAAACCGAGAATATCATATTAAAATGGCATTCACGTTACGATCAAACTGAGAGAATCAGATTGTCATTGAGTTTTCACTATCAGAGTTACCACTACACTGAGAATCATCACACTGCCACCATGAGATTGACATTTACACTGGTCTTGAAGCGTACGGCGTTGTGAAAACAAGATCTGACAGGGGTTGTTTCATAAACGATATGGTGAACAAACCACGCCGTCCCGGAATTCTTGAGTCCGTATAGTGCTTTCTTGAGCTTCCATGTTTTGGTCTGATCAGCTCCCTTGATTCCTTGTGGTGATCTCACATATACTGGTTCGTCTAGAGCCAGGTGTAGATATGCTGAGCTAACGTCAATTTGATTGACCTTCATCCCGTGTATGATTGTAGCACTTAGGAAGACTCGAATGCTCTCAATCAGTACCACAGGTGAGAATGTGTGTATGCTGTTAATGTCTTGGCTGAATCCTTGAGCAACGAGCCGTGCCTTGATCGCTCCATTGCCTTTTTTGTCTGATTCATCTTCGGTGTATACCCAGCGAACGCCGGTGGCTATAGTGCCTTTCGGTACACCACATTTCTCGGTTGGCTCGAACACGTCCATGGACTTCAATTTGTGTATCTCATCTTCTTCTGCTTGTTTGACCATTGCTACTGCGATTTAAAGGTACGGCAAATGTATAGGATAAATAAACATGATCTACATAAATATTTGTGTATTAAGGTAGTGGAGGAATAGTGATCTGTTAGAGTATAAGTTGTAGAGTATAAGTTGTAGAGTATAGTCAGTATTATATTGTCAGTACACTATTGTCAGTACACTATTGTCTTACGAGTTTTCACTACACTGTATTAGTACAATCTGTAGATGACAGTGTCTGGAATATACTATAGTCTAGATTTACAGTCTGTAAACCATAGTCAGTCAGGAATGTATGGAATAGTATATACGGTCTGTAGTGTATGGAATAGTATATACAGTCTGTAGTGTATGGAGTAGTATATACAGCCTGAAGTGTATGGAGTAGTCTATACAGTCTGTAGTGTATGGAGTAGTATATACAGTCTGTAGTGTATGGAATAGTATATACGGTCTGTAGTGTATGGAATAGTATATACAGTCTGTAGTGTATGGAGTAGTATATACAGTCTGTAGTGTATGGAGTAGTCTATACAGTCTGTAGTGTAAGGTTTACTGGCGTAAAACGCCAATTATACACCGTTTTTGATAGTACACTCACTAGAGTTGTAGATTAGACAACGCGTGTTCCGCAGCTATAGTTGTGGCACCAGGTGGTCCATAGATTAACCATGGTGTGATGTCCAGTGGAATACTACTGAAGGTTACTATCGTCATAGTCTCGTCAAGATATGTAAACACTTCGGGTATGTTACGCTTTGTCATCTAATAACACATAAACTGCAACGAATATCTCTAAGCTATCGACCCCAACGTCGTCTCTTACTCTCCCTTGTATGGGAGTATAACCTCCGACAATAAGACTCCCTGTATCCCACAAAGGTATTAGTACCATAACACGATCATTTCTGGTTCAGCCGCTGTCCTTGGAACTATTCATTACCTTCCTGTTACATGATTGTACTAGCTTGCCCCCTTCTTTCCATTCCAGGAACATCAGTGTATCTAGTTTTCAACACTTCTCAAATTTGCTGATAAGGTGTTCTCTTTAGTATCCTTCCTTCAACAACTGCAAGAGAAGGCGAACCTCATTGCTAGCTTTGAACCCACTGACTCTGAATATTTGATCCAAAACTCCGTGACTATGTTCAGCGATATAAACATAAGGTTTCCAATTGTTTTCATCTAATCTGTTTTGTTCAAGAAATTTCCTGCTATCACAACTGATGGTGCCTTACTAACCAGGTTGAACATATGCACGCCCGCATAATTTGCAAAACAACTTAACATTCTCCTTTTCTTCTGCTATAAGGTAATAAGAGATTACCAATCCAGTCCATCTGGATATAACTGACGGTTTGTCTTCCTAACCTTGGAACACTCTCTTCGCAGTAAGCCTCAAGATGTTGTCACATTTGAAGCAGTACTCTTTCGCAAGCTGTGATTAACGATTCTGTGTTAGCAGGCTCTGTGCTTAATGATCCTTTTTGCATCGTAGTATTTCATCATGAGGTACATAAACTAAACAATATCACTCATACATCTTGTTAACGCGTGAGTACATCACGCATACGTGTTAGAGCTCAAAGTCTGAGCGTGCGTGATTTAAGCACAGCGCTTAAGTCGCAATGTTTCAAAGAGGCACGTCCACTCCAATATAAAAGGAGGGGCTGCCACCCACGTTTGTAAGGTCAGCAGTTCTCCCAAACGATTGAAGATAACGCGGACAAGACTCAAGTCATATTCAATAAACGTAAGTCTGAACATTAACACATCTCGAAGTGGTTGCTCCAAGAGAAGGAGATGTAGAGTTGTTATGTCCATTGGGTTATTGGTGAGTCTGGCTTTAGGAGGCATCTTGGTGTGTCCCAGACAGATGATATTAGACAGATGATATTAGACAGATGATATTAGACAGATGATATTAGACAGATGATATTAGACAGATGATATTAGACAGATGATTAGACAGATGATATTAGACAGATGATATTAGACAGATGATATCAAGCAGATGATATTAGACAGATGATATTAGACAGATGATATTAGACAGATGATATTAGACAGATGATATTAGACAGATGATATTAGACAGATGATATTAGACAGATGATATTAGACAGATGATATTAGACAGATGATATTAGACAGATGATATTAGACAGATGATATTAGACAGATGATATTAGACAGATGATATTAGACAGATGATATTAGACAGATGATATTAGACAGATGATATTAGACAGATGATATTAGACAGATGATATTAGACAGATGATATTAGACAGATGATATTAGACAGATGATATTAGACAGATGATATTAGACAGATGATATTAGACAGATGATATTAGACAGATGATATTAGACAGATGATATTAGACAGATGATATTAGACAGATGATATTAGACAGATGATATTAGACAGATGATATTAGACAGATGATATTAGACAGATGATATTAGACAGATGATATTAGACAGATGATATTAGACAGATGATATTAGACAGATGATATTAGACAGATGATATTAGACAGATGATATTAGACAGATGATATTAGACAGATGATATTAGACAGATGATATTAGACAGATGATATTAGACAGATGATATTAGACAGATGATATTAGACAGATGATATTAGACAGATGATATTAGACAGATGATATTAGACAGATGATATTAGACAGATGATATTAGACAGATGATATTAGACAGATGATATCAAGCAGATGATATTAGACAGATGATATTAGACAGATGATATCAAGCAGATGATATTAAACAGATTGTTTCTGATATTTGATTCAGTTATTATAATCTTCACAGCATCGGGCGGTTTTACTAACCTCAGGTGCATATGAAGAGCAGGTGCTTGCTACAGCGTTATCTCTGCAAGCCATTGGAGATACTGAGCTCGTTCACCTTGTTACCGTTTTTCAACAAGAGTTTAGTCTGCATACTTAGTAGTGTATAGTTTAGTGTACGTTTGAGTACACTACAGTCTATATAGTTCTATGGAACATACTACAGTCAGTAGTATACTACAGTACAGTACAGTATAGTAGTTTCAATTAGTCTAGTAGAGTCGACTAGGTCATCTAATAAGAATAGTACAGTCAGACTGTATAATCGATATAGTTAGTCTGACTGTATAGTCGATATAGTTAGTCGCTTATAGTTTAGTTTGAGTATGAGTGCAGTATAATTCAGTCTGTATAGTACGGTACAACCTCTAGGGTACACTATACTGGACTATGAAGCTACGTATAGTCAGTATTTGAAAGTACCGTCAGTGGAGTCCACCATAGACGAGTTTGAAGTTGAGTGTAGTCAGTATATCAGGAAAATATAATACAGTCTGTAGAGTACAGTCTGTAGATCATAGTACTTCTGTAGAGTACAGTATGTAGATCATAGTACTTCTGTAGAGTACAGTCTGTAGATCATAGTACCTTCTGTATAGTATAGTATAGTCGGGGCTCATAACCTTTTGATCCACTAATAAATGTAGAGGTACAATCGGGAAGTTGACTAGTCAAAAGTCCCTTAAGGTATATTGATTTAGCTCTCCCACTAGGTGGGGATGTGAATCCTAATATGGTGGTCATGCTATTGCTATTACTCCCTCATATTCGGGATCGAATAGTGCTATGTAGTGGTATTGTCAGAACCGCCATAGCTAGTGCCCTATGTACCTAGGATATTATGAAGCCTCTCTGCCGGATACTTTGTATAAGGCCTACAAACCAACGCGCTACCGGCCAGCCACCTGCCAGCCACCTGCGGGCACCTTCTCTTGCAACTATATAGGCACCTCAGATTCTTCCCTCGGAGAAGTCATCGGCGAATGAACATAGTAACCAGATTACCTGACGTAACCCGGAGTCTAACACTATAGAGTACAGCTAGTAGAGAATACTACAGTCAGTAGAGCTGTATGACATAGTCTATTAAGGTCAACTAGAGTAATCTAATTGGAATAGTACTGTTCAGTCTTTAGAGTATAGTACAGTCAGTCGTTAAAATCTGTTAGCCTGTTAGTCTGTTAGTCTGTTGGTCTGTTGGTCTGTTGGTCTGTTGTCTGTTGTCTGTTGTCTGTTGGTCTGTTGTCTGTTGTCTGTTGTCTGTATAGTTAGTGTTAGATCCACCATAGACAATGCCCTACCTATTAAGGTATTTTGAGCCTACACTGTCTGATCCTAACAATGGCCACTTCAAGACGCTGCGGCTTAATATCGTACGATGTTGGGACGGCGTTCATCGCTATTGTTCTCATGCTAAGTCGCACGCCATTTCCTCTAAAAGTGTTCAAGTACCTCAGATATCTCCCTCGCAGGAATCACCGGCTAATGAACATAGTAATCAGAGTACCTGGTGTAAACCAGAGTATAATAGATGGTAGTTTAGATTTCAGGTCAAGTTTGAGTCCAGTCAATAGAATCTATTCTGTAGAATCTATTCTGTAGAATCTATTCTGTAGATTTATTCTGTAGAATCTTTTCTGTAGAATCTATTCTGTAGAATCCAGTCAATAGAATCTTTTCTGTAGAATCCAGTCAATAGAATCCAGTCAATAGAATCCATCAGTAGAGTATAAAGCTGCGCATAGTATGTATAGTCGGTAGAATATATTACAGTCTGTACTAGATCAACCGTACGAAGGGCTCTGTCTATAGACGTATGATGAAGTCGATCGTTCTGTCCGATCGTAACAATGGCCATGAAAAATGCCGTGTCAATACTCTACAACAGAACATTCCCTCCCATTGTTCTAGTCAAGAGTTTTTCGAAAGTAATGTTTCTCTCAAAGTTATATAAGCCGCTCCGATTCCTCTCTTGGAGAAACAGTCAACGAGCATTGTTTTAGTAAGGCATAAATGTACCAAAGAACATAACAGTCTATAAAGTACAGTATATTCAGAAGACTGAAAATGAGTACAGTCAATGGAGCTATTACAGCATAGTACAATGTAGCCTAGTGTTTAGTGTAGTATAGTGTAGGGTAGTATTTATTTGTAGCATAGTGTATTAGAGAGTTGTCATAAGAGTATATCCAATGATACGAATATGTGTACTTCCCACAGTACAATGTAGCCCAGTGTTTAGTGTAGCCCAGTGTTTAGTGTAGTATAGCGTAGTGTAGTAGAGTAGGGTAGGGTAGGGTAGACTACAGTACAGTACAGTACAGTTAATATGGTTAGTAGGCAGAACAGTCGGCATGGTACCGTATAGTGGTATAGTACAAATGCTGTTGCTCCTCTTTCGTTCATTAATAACACTCATCTCATAGCAGACTATGTCAAGTGTCATTGTGCCTATTATCTATCGTAAAATGGACATGAATCCGGCTTTTCTTAACGGTAAGCTGGACAAAGACACTTACTTACGGCAAGTACCGAGGCCTCCTTAGAAGCTCCAGGTTCTAGAGAGAAAAGCTAGTTTTATCAAACTCTTCAAGTTCCACCTGGTCTAAAGAAAGCCCTACATATCTGGAACCAAATTACTAATAATCCGCATGATGTGATATACCAACAATGACAATATGCATTTTTAGAAGCAAACCAACTTATATTTGGTACTGTTTTTTCTGGAAACAGCTCAAAGAGGAACAGCTCAAAGAGGAACAGCTCAAAGATGTGTTTAGATGAAAAAAAGATGAGTAGCAGATTTCTATTGATTGATTTAGCAGAGGCCAAGTATTTTCTGGGCTAAACAATATGAGTGGGAAATGGTGGTACTAGATTTGTTTTAGAACAATATACTAATACTTGATTATAAAGCTCTGTGCCACCCGGTTGACGGTATTCATATACCAGCTGACATTAGTGTGGTGTATTCCAGTACGTCAGTGGAGTATAGCACAATGTAGTGTATAGAGTATAGCACAATGTAGTATAGAGTATAGCACAGTACAGTCAGCATAGAATACTACAGCAATAGTGTTGTACGTTAGTACAGTATAATCAACTTGTATATTAGTATTGTATATTTCAGCGTAAAAAAAGCACCGTATGGTGCCTCTGTTTAGACTAGTACAGTATAGTCAGAGTACAGTCAGTACAGCTGGTAGTGTATAGTACAAAATATTTCAGTATAGTACAGTGCATAGTACAGTCTGTATATTTGGTAGAGAGTAGTAAATTGCAGTACAGTTTGTATCGCTTGTGGTTTATACTTTATTTCAAGTTTGGGCATATAGTGGTACATTTTGTACAGTTAGTCGAGTATAGTAGAGGATACTATATATCTGTCTGAAGAGTAAAGTACAGTCTGTAATGTAGAGTAGAGTAGAGTAGAGTAGAGTATAGTCTATAGAGTATACAGTAGAGCATAGTAGAGTACAGTACAGTACAGTCTATGGAGTAGTGCAGTCTATGGAGTAGTGCAGTCTATGGAGTAGTGCAGTCTATGGAGTAGTGCAGTTTATAGAGTAGTGCAGTTTATAGAGTAGTGCAGTTTATAGAGTAGTGCAGTTTATAGAGTAGTACATTACATGTTAGGTCCACTAGCTAGGACACTACGTATAGAGGCATTATAAAGCCTAAGACTTCCCGGTCCAGCAATGACCATGGCAAAAATGCCGAATCACGGTCATCGGCCATCGGCCATCAATGCACCAAATGCCACGATGGCCTTTTCAAATATTCTCAAACAATTCTTACCATTGTTCCGGTGGAGATTTTTTCGATGTCACGTTTCTCTCGTGGTTATATAAGTCGCTTCGGTTGCTCTCTTTCAGGAACCATCAACGAATTCAAGTTTAGGCTAACATACGTTATTAAAGAACATAACAGAATAGTCTATAGAGTAGTACAGTGTAATATATATATACACAGAAATTTAAGCATAGTACAGTCACCATAGAATAGGAGAGCATTGGGTACACTGCATCAGTAGAGTGCGTCAGTACAGTGCGTCAGTAGAGTGCGTCAGTAGAGTGCGTCAGTGAAGTATAGTACAGTTAGTATATTGGTATTGTATAGTTTATTTTTAAAAAAATACAGTGTGATATCTTCTGTATAGTGTGGTACCTTCTGTATAGTGTGGTACCTTCTGTGTAGTGTGGTACCTTCTGTGTAGTGTGGTACCTTCTGTGTAGTGTGGTACCTTCTGTGTAGTGTGGTACAGTCAGTAGAGTACAATCAGTACATCTGGTAATGGTTGATATAACATAGCACATTGTAGTCCAGTCTGGAGAGTTGGTAGATTATAGTAGGGTACAGTACAGTCGGTACAGCTAATAGTTAATTGTACGGTACACTGTAGTCGGTACCGCTAGTGGCTTATACTCTAGTTAACGTTTAACTTAGTACAGTACAATATAGTACATATCAGTCTGTAGAGCACAGTACTATCTGTAGGGCACTGTACAGTCTGTATGGTCAGTAGAAAAGTCTGTATAGTATAGCCAATATAGTATAACAGTCTAAACAGTCTGCATAGTTAGTATTTTTTTAGTAAAGTACAGTTTAGTACCTTCTGTAGAGTACAGTCTAGTCTGTAGAATACACTAGTGTATATAACTGAGTATAGCTGAGTACCTCAAGTCAATCCACCACAATGGCATGGTGGTCTATATACACTAGACTTAGCCACCAAGTAGTATATCGCTGGATGCTCTAACGGTCTTGAAATCCTGTATAGTCTGTAGTCTATAGGTCTGTACGGTTAGTCCTGTGAATTTAGTCCTGTATACTAGTGCCTTGTTAGTGTATAAAAATGTACTTTTGAAAATAAATCCACTCACAAATCCATTCCTTATAACTTCTTCGGGGAAACGGGTACGGTGAATCGGCCACGCTTTTGGAGATTTTGAATAATGAGCCCGCGGCCGACGACGAGTTATGAGCCCGTCCTATTTTTTTTGGTATAAGAAATGTGCTATATGCAGGGCCAAGCCGCAATATGCACTCCCTCACACACTTACCCAACCCTCGCACCATCTTGGTCTCTCTTAACACAACACCTTTACCCACGCCATTAGGAATTGCCCCCCATCCAGCGCCATTAAACTGTACCGCTCTTCCTCCCCACTTCCAGATTCGCCCGCTCCTCCGTGCCAATGGAGGATTTCTTGCAGGACCCGTACGACGAAAAGCCCGTGGCCAATTACTCCAGTGCAGGGAAAAAGAGCCATGCCGACGGGCTTGGAGACGGCCGCGGGCGTAGCAAGGCGCCCATTCAAGGGTCTAGTCTGAGCATGCGCCGTGTTAATGCCGAAATCCCGGATTTCTCCGGGTTTCTGGCGGCCTCCGACGCCCATTCGTCCCTTAACTATGCCTCGCATATTGGCTCTCCGCAAAACCCCGGGGTCAACTATACTGCCCAAATGGGCTCGCCACAAACCCAAAACATCAATTATACGTCTCAAATCAGCTCTCCTCAAAACCCAAAAGTGAACTACTCTTCTCAAATCGGTTCTCCTCAGAACCATGCCGTCACTGCTGACCCAATCATGGACCAGCTCAACTTCTTGGGGTCTCCATTGCAGCAGACCAATTCCATTGACCAATCTTTATCTGCAGACATTTTCAGCGACATCTTTGACCCTCGATTCAAGGACTCCATGTTTGGGCTTGAACAGGACGATATCAATGAACTTGGGCCGAAACAGGACTCTGAAAAGCAGGCCTCGGAACAAACTCGGGGGGAAGCTTCGGAAAATCTGAAGTTCCAGGAGAATCTCTCCGAAAACCCCCGCTTTTCTGATAACTTTTCCGACAATTTATCTGAAAACATGTTCCTATCGTCCCAATACTTCTCCCCCAACAACAGAGGCAATTTCCTGCTGCTCAATGCCATTGCTGAAGATGCCATGCCTGCACAGAATGCAATCACCCCCAATATCTCTCGTCATGGCAGTATCAGTGTGCAGCCTCCCCATGAACTTACGTCATCGTACTTGTCGCCCAAGAAGTTTATGTCGCCGCTGTCGAATGCATACGAGGGCTCTTTTGATACGTTGAGGTCCCCGTACCTGGGCTCATACCTGGGCTCATACTTGAATTCGCCTCCACCAATGATGTTGAACCAAATGAACCAGATCAACCAGCCAATTGTCAATAACCAAATCGGCATCAACCAGGCAATCACCGTGTCTCCCCAAGTGGGCCAAGTTCCCGAACAAAGTCATTTGCAGTCCCGGAGAACATCAGATGCAGGAACAAAGCAATTGACGCAGGAAGAAAAGATTAAGCGCCGGCGGGAGTTCCACAATGCAGTGGAGCGTCGTCGGCGAGACTTGATCAAGGAGAAAATCAAAGCATTGGGCCTCTTGGTGCCTCCAGCGTTGCTTACGCCGCAGCTCTGTGCAGTCCAGGCGTTTTCTCTGCTGGATGTGGAAAAAACCATGGAGCTCTCGGAAATATTAGCCAATATCAAGATAAAGGAGGCGAAGCCCAATAAGGCTATCATTCTCCGCGAGTCCGTGGTGTACATACGACATCTTCAGAAGGTTTCCGAGGAACAGAGAAAAAGACGGCAAGAACTCGAGTCTATGATTTCTGTCTTGGAGTCTGAACAGGGAATTTCATCCACGGCGAAAAAAGATGATTTTTCGGACTTCCAATCGAAACCAAAAAAGGAAGACGATTTCCTCAATGATATTTTCGATACTTGAGACACGCAGCAGTGAAGTCATTGCAGGGATTCTATTCATGAACATTAGTCTTAGTCTCGGCATGATATTAGGAAAGTTTGTGATGAATAGTGAAGAGTATGTTCTAGTGACTAAGAATGACTCAGAATGGGTGGAGTAATCGCTGGATTATAGCAAAGACGGCATTTGGGTGTTTTTCAGGTATTGGCAGACAAGAAGCTGTTTTGACGGTTTCGGGCAGGAACTTATAGAGTCAATAATCAGCCCGGTTGGCTTTGCTTGGCATGGAGTGGCGTTTAGGCCAGTTCAACCTAATCTAAGGAAGCACTACCCCGAGACAAAGACAGAAATGAGATGAAGACAGAACTTATGATATGGTTGATATGAGGCAGAAGGGAGAAGACGGATAAATTGAGACATGATGAGAGGAATTATAGCCCGATTGGACGGAAGTAAGGTTCAAACTGGCACATACTAGAATACCGAAAACAGAACGTCAGGGGGAATTAGAATGTCAAAGTGGCTTAGTGTTTTGGATTCTTGGATTGAACTGCAGATTCAACAGTTTGTGCAGATAAATGGAGTGAAAAGGCTCGATCTGATGTCTAAAGGGTTGCATGGATCATTTCAAGGCCGGTGGTTGATACATGAATGACATGGTAATGACACCCAAGGGCTCCGTGGACACATGACAGAACTATATAAGCTCATTAATCGGTCCTTCTCCCAGCTAGTTTTTCCCTCTTTCCTCTTTCCTCTTCCCTCTTCTCCCTCTTCAGCATATCGTAGCTATACACTTCTTTGACTAGTGAGACAAAGTAAGTGTGGGTCATTCATTCAAGCGAGTGTGGTCAGATTTGCTAGTGACAATGAAAAACTCCAATCCAGAAGTGCTAGTCAAGGCTCATAGCCAGAAATGCTAGTCAAAACTCCAACCCAAAAATCCTAGTCAACACTCATGGTCGGAGCCAGACGAGTACTGTGGTTCTGGAATTCAGTCTTACCATTGTATTTAAAAAGGTCACATGGACCAACCATGGGTCCACTTAAGTGGGAGACCAGGAGAAAAGCAGGTTCTGGTAAAAAGCAGGTTCTGGTTAAGCGCAGCCAAAATTCGTGAAATTCGTTCAATTCATGCAATTCATGCAATTCGTTCAATTCATGCAATTCGTTCAATTCATGCAATTCATGCAATTCGTTCAATTCATGCAATTCGTTCAATTCATGCAATTCATGCAATTCATGCAATTCGTGCAATTCCTAGTGGAACTTCAAACTATACAAGTCGTTGATTCCTTCAGTTTTGGACCATTCTCTGTATATTTGGAGTCAGCCAGCACCTTGAGCAAGTCAGAAGTGACCGTTATTTTGTACTACTCTAATACTGTGGAAGTACATTAGGCAAATAAGGAAGCAAATATGCTGATCAGAAATGCAGGCGTCATTTTCCCCACTCCAAATTCTCAGGGTCTCTACTACTCCAAATTTTCAGGGTCTACCATTTCAGTCCGTATTTCTTCTTTATTCTGGAATGGGTCTAGTACGAGGCTGTTGTACACCTACATAGTGTAATGAATAGCAGTGGAGTAGTGGGTGTACACCTACATAGTATAATATATAGTAGCGTAGTGGGTGTATGGAGAGTAGCATAGTGTAAACAGTAGTCTAGATCTTCAGGTCCATGGAAGTAATAGTTTAAAATAACTGTGGTATAGTACTAAAAGACTACAGAAATCTAGAGTCTGATAGTAGTAGTAGTAGTAGTCCCGAAGTAATCAAGAGTAGTAGTCGAGTAGTAGTAGTAGGAGAATTGTAGTAGGAACTCAGGAAAGAGTAACTCAGAGAAATTCATGACTGTATGATAGCGTTGTAATATAGTGTAGAACTGTACTACTAGAATATTAGAGGAGGGGTTTGACTGTAGTATATTACAATGTAGTGTAGTAGTGTAGCACAGTGTAGTAGTGTAGCACAGTGTAGTATAGTGTATATACCATAGGGTCGTGTATCATAGACTAGAGAGTCTATTTTAAGTCAGTTATTGCGTCAGTCGCTCCCTTACTTATTTCCTGATGATACTCACTCCGTTACTCCGTTACTCAGTTACTCAAATACTTAGATATTAACTTACTCAGTTACTTGTTACTCACAAATCATACTAAGTAGAAAAGCACAGGAGTAGAAAACACTGGAGTAGAAAACACTGGAGTAGAAAACACTGGAGTAGAAAAGCACTGGAGTGGAAAAGCATTGGAGTAGTAAAACACTAAAATTATAAAGCAGTTGAGACTATGTAAATTGTATTGTCATCTTTACGTTTGCAGTTCCAACGGAACACCTCAAACACCTTAGAAATTTCAATATAACGGATGAGGAAGTGGGGACCCCTTTTATTTGGTCTAGAGTCTAAGTAGTAGGAATTTCGAATACTAAAAGTAGTTAACAGAAAGTAGATGGTGTAGGCATTAGAAATGAACTAGGGAGAACAGAGTGTTTAAGTGAGAGTGATAGTAGTATATTGTGGTAGTATATTGTGGTAGTATTTTGGTAGTCGTAGGAAACTGGTAGTAGGGAAATAGTCGTAGGCATGTAGTTGTTGTAGGAAAGTGGTAGTAGGAAAGTGGTAGTAGGAAAGTGGTAGTAGGAAAGTGGTAGTAGGAAAGTAGGATTAGGAGTAGAAACAGAGCGATACATCGTAGTTTATTATTGATTACTGACTATTTCCTATTTACTACCACTTACTAACTAAATGATTTCTGACTACTAACTAGCTGACTACTGACTGACTACTGACTACTGACCCGTGCTTGTAGTAGTCTATTGGGTGGTCAAGATGTTTCAGTACTAGGTGTATAGTCGTAGTTGCCGTACAGTAGCAGTGTATTGGAACAGAAGAGAAATAGAGTAGTAGTAGTAGAGTAGTAGTAGTAGAGTAGAGTTAGTATTAGAGTGGAGGTAGTAATATACAGTAGTAGTAGTAACTCAGGGAAGAGTAGCTCAGCAAAATGCAGTGCTGATAGAAACAGTGGTGGAGTAGTAAAGCAGTCAGAAGCTATACAAATTATATGGTCATCTTTACGTTTGAATTTCGCTCTCCAATGGTATCAAAGTCCAAGCCATTTCCTTGAACCCCCAGAAACAACATAGCATCTTACAGCTGGGTGATCTGCTCTGCGTCAAAAGGCAAACTGATGAAAAGTGTTTGGTGGGGGACGTGTACATCTGGAAGTATTCTTGAGTAGCCTAGTCTCTTCCTCGTAACGACACTAGTGTCACAGGGCTGCCGACGTTTGGCCCAGACTTTTTGGCCCAGACTTTTTGGCCCAGACGTTTTGGCCTAGACTTTTTGGCCCAAAGCTTTAGGATACGTTGCTCGCATACGTCAAACACCTTCTGTGTGGAAATTATCAATATAACGGATGAGGAAGTAGTCGCCGTATTTATTTTGGTCGAGAGTTTAAGTAGTAGGCATTTCAAATAATAAAACGTGATTGACAGAAAGTAGACCATATAAGTATTAGAAGTAAAGTAGGGAGCACAGAGAGTATGTGATGGTATTTGATATTGGTGTTAGTGTATTGTGGTATTCTAATGGATTCGCCTTGAAGTTTAGAATAGTAGTAGTAGTAGTATATTTGAGTCTTGTATTGGATAACCAAGATGTTTTAGTAGGTAGTAGTGAAGATGTTCTAGTAGGTAGTAGTGAAGATGTTCTAGTAGGTAGTAGGTCTAGTACTACTACTAGTGGTATATTGTAGTAGTCGTAGGTGAGTCGTAGGTGAGTCGTAGGTGAAGTAGTAGTCTAGATGTTAGAATAAGTAGTAGATGTCGTACTAATATCCGGGATGGTATAGATGTGTCAGCAATTAGTAGTAGGAGTGTAGTAAGTGTCGTAAGTGTCGTAAGTGTAGTAAGTGTCGTAAGTGTAGTAAGTGTCGTAAGTGTAGTAAGTGTCGTAAGTGTAGTAAGTGTAGTAAGTGTAGTAAGTATAGTAGTATATAGTAGTATAGTATATTGTAGTATAGTATATTGTAATAGTTGGTGTATATCTAATTATCAAGATGGTACTGTAAGTGCTTGGTGTAGTAGTATATTGGAATAGTAGTAGTCGTAGGGAGTAGTCGTAGTAGTCGTAGGGAGCTAGTAGTGGGAGTAGAAATAGAGCGATACATTGTAGTATATTATTGATAACTGACTACTGACTGACTGACTACTGACTGACTGACTACTGACTGACTGGCTACTTATTAATACCTGACTGACTACCAACTTGTAATACTCCAATGGGTGGTCAAGATGTTACAGTAAGTAGTAGCCTTAGAGTAGTAGTATATTGGAACATACAGAAATAGAGTATTAGGGTAGGTAGTAGTAGCCGTAGCCGTAGTGGTGGAAATAAAGCAGTAGTTGTAGTCTTGATGTCTGAGTGAGTATCATAGTGGAGTAGTAGAGTAGTATACTATAGTAGAGTAGAAGTGGCATGTTGGATAGTAAGAGTTCAGACTAGTAGTCTAATGGTAGTCAGTATATTGTAGTAGTAGTCAGTGGTGGTAGTACTTTGGGTAGTCAAGATGTTTCAGTAAGTAAGAGGGTAGTCAGTAGTCAGTAGTCAGTAGTCAGTAGTCAGTGTAGTGTAGTCAGTAGTCAGTGTAGTGTAGTCAGTATATCGTAGTAGTAGTCAGTATATCGTAGTAGTAGTCAGTATATCGTAGTAGTAGTCAGTATATCGTAGTAGTAGTCAGTGTATCGTAGTAGTAGTCAGTGTATCGTAGTAGTAGTAGTTGTAGTGTAGTGTATTGGAATAGTAGTTGAGAGACTAGTAGGGAAGTAGCATTAAGGAAGTAGTGGAGTAGAAATAGAGCCAAATATTGTAGTATATTATTGATTACTGACTACTTCCTATTTGCTACCTACCTACTACTAACTGACTGACTTCTACTACTAACTGACTGACTTCTACTACTAACTGACTGACTTCTACTACTAACTGAGACTTCTGCTTGGTACTGAGACTTCTACTTGGTACTGAGACATCTACTGACTACCTACTACTACCAGACTACCTACTTACTCCTGTTTACTGACTACTGGCGAATAGTATCAATAAGAAGACTAGTACTATGGGAACCACAGCAAATGATGTAGATAGGGTGTCCTCTTCTTGTATGAAGATACACTTGGCTAAGAAACCAATCCCACTTCCTAAATACCAAGCAATTGTCCTGAAGGCTTTACAACAACAGGTTATGAGCGCTACCTGACGACCTGACGACCGGACTACCTGACGACCTGACTACCTGACGACCTGACGACCTGATGTAGTAGTTCATTGGGTGGTGAGAGTTAAGAGTACGTAATAGGTGTAGAGGTAGTAGCGTAGAGCAGTGATATTGGAACAGTAGTAGATGTAGAGTAGTTTAAATAGAGTTTAAATAGAGTAGGAGGGTCAGTAGCAGAGTAGTAGTATATTGGATGATCCAGATGTTGTCGAAAAAGAGTAATGTAGAGTAGTGGGATATTGTAGTGGTGAAGTATTGTAGTAGCATATTGGATAGTGTAGTAGTAGAAATAGAGCAGTCTAGATGTCTGAGTGAATAGCAGTAGTGGGGTAGTNAGAGCAGTAGAGCAGTAGAGCAGTAGAGCAGTAGAGCAGTAGAGCAGTAGAGCAGTAGAGCAGTAGAGCAGTAGAGCAGTAGAGCAGTAGAGCAGTAGAGCAGTAGAGCAGTAGAGCAGTAGAGCAGTAGAGCAGTAGAGCAGTAGAGCAGTAGAGCAGTAGAGCAGTAGAGTAGCGGTAGAGCAGTAGAGTAGCGGTAGAGCAGTAGAAATAGTAGTGAGTAGTGGTAGTCTATAGTTTGGAGAAGTAGTAGGTGGAGAAGCACAGTCTCCGTCTATTCTCTCTCTCTAAGTCGGTCTCAGTCTGAGCCCACTTTTTCACTCAGTGTTTCTTGTTCGCTGACTCCCTCACTCACTTCTCTTTTCTCACGCTTTTCTCACTCACTTTCTCTTTTCTCACTCACTTTCTCTTTTCTCACTCGCTTTTCTCACTCGCTTTTCACTTCTTGACTTCACTTCACTGACTTCTCCACTCACTCACTCACTCACTCACTCAATTATTCTTCACTCCACACAATCTCACACAATCTCACAAATTCACACACAATCTCACACACCCCAAATAATCTCACACACCCCAAATAATCTCACACATCCCAAATAATCTATTCATTTTTATAGATTCCACTGAATTGAATTTTTTTGATACTCATTGACACTGATTGATTTTGATATGGACCCCGAAACTGTTGCACACGCTAAAGGTCTTGTGGACTATATCACCAGGTCGCCCACGCCATACCACGCTGTGGCCAACGTCAAAGCCAAGCTTGTGGCCAATGGCTTTGAGGTTTTGAGTGAACGCCAGAATTGGCATCTCCGCCCACTGGGAAAGTATTTGGTCACCCGGAACGGTTCCTCGCTCATTGCATTTACCACGGCAAACCCCCAGCAATATGGTAAAGAGGACTTCTCGGGTATTGCTATGGTTGGCGCACACACAGACTCACCATGCTTGAAACTCAAGCCTGTGTCCAAAAAAACTGCCGAGGGCTTCATTCAAGTGGGTGTGGAGCAGTATGGAGGCTTGATTGCCCATACGTGGTTTGACCGTGACTTGAGCATCGCAGGCCGAGTCTATGTTAAGGAAAACGGCAATTATGTGCCCCGTTTGGTCCATATCCGGAAACCTTTGATGCGGATTCCCACTTTGGCCATCCACCTCAACCGGGAGGTCAACCAGAAGTTCGAGTTTAACCGGGAAACCGAAATGGTGCCGATCGCAGGCCAGGAGAAGTTTGAGGCAAAGGAGAAGGGCGATGGGGCTGGAAAGGACAACGCGAGCGGATTCGGAAACGATAAGGAGAGTGGAGGCTGTGCCACTGACCCTAATCTTCGGTTGACGGACTCGGAGTTTTCTGCTATTCAACATGTGGTTGCTCGGCATAACGACTCGTTGATTCTGCTTATTGCACAGGAATTGGAAGTGGACGTGGCCCAAATCGAAGACTTTGAGTTGCTTTTATGTGACTACCAGGATGCTACTCTTGGGGGTATCCACGATGAGTTCATCTTTGCTCCTCGCCAAGATAACTTGACGTCGTGCTATGCTGCGTCCGAGGCCATACTCAAGGCCCAAGACACGTGGAGCTTGATTTCGCTTTTTGACCATGAGGAAATCGGGTCTGTTTCGGCCCAGGGTGCCGACTCGTCGTTTTTACCCGACGTTTTGAAACGTATCAATGCCGTTTTTGCCCCCTCCAACCCCTCTTTGCTTGAACAGTCGTTTTTGAGTCTCTGCAGTAAGTCGTTCTTGCTCTCCTCGGACCAAGCTCATGGAATCCACCCTAATTATGAACGGTTCTATGAGAAGAATAATCGGCCACACGTCAACCTGGGCCCTGTGATCAAAGTCAACGCTAACCAGCGCTATGCCACCAACTCCAAGGGCATTGTGATGGTCAAGGCCGTGGCCGAACGTGCACGTGTTCCGTTGCAGTTGTTTGTAGTGAGAAACGACTCTCCATGTGGCTCCACTATTGGGCCCATGCTTTCGGCCAAACTCGGCTTGAGGACATTGGACTTGGGCAACCCGCAGTTATCGATGCACTCGATCCGAGAAACGGGTGGGTCTCATGATGTGGCACGGTTGGTGGCCTTGTTCCTGGCGTATTTCGGGAATTTCGGACATCTCGAGCCAACCATCTGCGATCTTAGTGATTGAGATGAACATTGGAAATGAGTGTTCATTACAGTTTCAGTCGAGACCATTCTATGGTTTGCTATGATGACACTGGAGCCCAGACATCCAAGAGACATAAACCAATTTTGCAAAATAGACCAATACATGAACATAGACTTTAGAATCGATGGACTCATACCATTATATTAATAGATTCACTGATAGATGCATCATTATATTAATAGATTCACTGATAGATACATCATTATATTAATAGATTCACTGATAGATACATCATTATACTAGTATATGCAGTGTTGTATAGATCAATCCACTAGTAGATAGACTGAACACGTAGATAGGCCATTGCACTAATCTAAAAGATAGTCTAGTATCTTTATGGCTCATGTTTTAAGCGTTACCTCTTTGTAGATTGTAGTAGTCACTTCATGGTGTTCATTATCAGACTCTTCTTGAACTAGTTTTTCTTATGCTTCAGTTCGCAATTTTGCCATGTCCTTGCACCGTATCGTAATATCTAAGAACATACCTAGAAATACAAATCATCGTTTAATCAATAATTTGAATTAATTACACAGTTGAAATTCTCATTAATTCAGTAACCATCTCCTGGTCAAAAATATAATTCTGTACCCTTAGCTGGGACGACGGTACAGGATGAGTCCAGAGCGCGATATCTGAAACACTAACCCTCGAGCTAAAATGTTGATGTCACAGGACACCAATTCACTATTCACTTCCAATACACTAAGCCAGGAAGGATAAACCTTGAATAGGCACTGTTTCCCCTTGAAATACCTTTAAATATACTCTCAAATATTCCCCTCAAATAAAATCCTCTATGGTTCGTTTGCGTAGAGACAGTTAAGAATCTCCATGAACCTTCCCCTTCATTCGAAAAATTGAGGAAAAAAAAGTGGGATCAACAATAAGGAAGGGGGGCCCTATTTATATATACAAAAATGGGTGGCAAAAAAGTGGGGAGAGCCAAAAGTGGGGATTGTGCATGGCTGCAATTCTGGAGTCTGCGATATATATAAGGACCTCGCGCACTCATATCCCTTCCCTAATATCTCGTGTATCCCACATATCCTCATATATTACACATATTAATACATTATGAATTTTTTTTTAATAAACACATTTCCAAGCTCCGGGAATTGTTGATACCATGTTACGATCCTGATATACTGGGATGTATGTTTTGTTGAT